>DWAP01000614.1:0-19999 GCA_018230625.1 Heliconius eleuchia
TCCCTCTGCCTACCCTGCTGTGTGCGAGATACAGCGTGAAGCTGATTTATTTTTATTTTTTAAAATAGAAAACTTAATATCAGTAGAGTAGAGTACTATGCTCCCTACTTTCCACTCAATTTCAAAACTCGGCGAACTCGATTTTCAAAAATTCGGCGGGAGGTGTGCAGCGTAGAGTTGTAACACTAAGTTTTTCTCTCGCTCTTGCTTCTCTTCTAGGAGAAAACAGTGTGAAGCTAAAAAATATATACATATTCAAGTATATGTATAAATGAAACTAATCATAATAAATCTTCATAGAGAGTGGGTGACATATAACATCTTGACCTTGAAGCCAGTTTCAAAGGTTGTAAACAGATTGTATAAGACGTTATTAAACAGATTGTATAAGATTGTATAAGATGTTTTCACATAAAAAAATCTCATTTTTTCAGTTTCACGCTGTACCACATATAGCGGAGGAAATCTAGCGTATATAAGTAGCGTAGCGTAAGTCACTCTATTTCCTATTTTCTCCCTAATTTTCAAGACACTGTGTTGAGTTGCGGAACACAACGCCAATTTTTTTTTTAATACTAGAGCTAAGAAATGAAAACCAAACCCTTAGGCCAAAAATCACAAACCATTTGTGGAATTCATTATAAAACGTAAAACGAATCGACATAAATTCGAGGACCACTCGTGACTGCCATTGCATTGTAAAACGTCGCCCGGGGAAATCTGTAATCGAGTTTGTCTATTCGCCATCCCGGGCGATCCCGGCCAATCCCGCGGGCTGAACACTGTTCAGGGTTTTTATCTCTTACCCCGGGAGCCGATGGTGTAATTCCAGCCTGAATTTTGCCCGATTATGTTTTACTTCGGAAACGGAATTTTTGGGGATTTTATTGTTATCTCTTAAGCGTGGATCTTTGAAATTCGTGAGTATATTTTTTCTTATTTATTCTTAAGCGCCCTTGATGGTGTACTTAATAAATATGTTGTATAAGATCTTCATTTATTTTATATTTATAAATATAAGCAAGTAAAACTGTCAAGTACACCAGCTTAAAAAAAATTAACATCTTATACAAAATAAAGATCCTGCTAAAATATTCAATGAACTTCTTAATTGTAGACATATTCCTCCTTGTGTTGCTGGATAAAGAATACTTTGTATCATACTATTTCCCACATAGCATTTTTATCTATACTTATCATTAAGTTAGTTTGGTTGAACGCGCTAATCGCAAGAACTACTAATTCAAATAGATTTTTTTTTTGTATTCAGTATTCAATTTACTGAGGAACACACGTAGTTATGATACGTTAATTGTTTAAATGTAAACATACCAGACAGAGTTACGTTAGGCAGCTTATTTTTATCTTAGATATTTCCATTTTATGGCGCACAGGAAGCCGCACGTAGAGCCTAGTCTTTTTATGAAATGAGCGATAACCGTAGCATATACGAGTACTTAAAACAACATTTTATAACACCTACCCTACAATCGCGTCAAAAATATACATACTTACATACAAACCTTCAAATTATAATATATTTATTTAGTTTATCCAAATATTCTACAGAATACTACGAAAAAGACAAATAACTTACACAAATCAAAGAGACCATTCCCACATATTTTACTAGCAGTAGCAGTAAATAACATAAAGGGTCTTATAGCGGAGTCCTCTTTGTAGGTGACAAGGTCCATAAACGAGACATGACTAACTTGCTTTGTTCATTAGATAAAAGCTGTTGTTTATAGTGGACGATGCGATGTCGGTTCGGAAAAATATTTTTTTTTATACATTTATTGTTTATATTCATAGATGGCGTTATGTGATTGGGGGTTCGATTTCTAGTTGCGTTGCGTTTTTTTATTATAAATAAATATATATACATCGTGCACTATGATTAAATATATAGTTTTAGCTCCAAATAGATAGAAATGGATAACAGGATGATTTAGTTTTATCAAACATACACACACACACATTTATCTTTTGTGCTTCTTGTTGTATAAATATTTCATATTATTTTTTAAATTTTAGTACAACTGACTATTTAAATAAACGCTTGTTTTCAACAAGTAATATATTAATTTAAACTTTTTATTTTTTTCAATAATTCATTAAAAAATTGAGGCCTGTAGGTAGGACAGGCGCACAGATGTGTGACTGTAAACTCGACTGGTAGTGGGTTCGTTCCTCACTCGAGGTTATGAATTTTTGAATATCTCAAGAATTCGATTCAAAATGTGGGGAAGGAAGTGTTTTAACTATAAACTCCCAGGTTCCCTTTGTCTACCCTGCCGTGTGCGGAATACAACGTGAAATTAAAAGCCTTAACAACAATATTGTTTATATGTAATTTCATTGTCATCAAAACTCAATTGAATACTGGAAAGTGAGTCAAATTAAGCTTGAACGATTAAAAAAATATATATTTATAATTTAAATAGTATAAAAGAAAATAAATATTATTTAATCAAGGAATGGAGAAGGCTCCATTCCTCTCTGACAGGTATCATAGCTGAGTACACTTTTATTTTGTATAATGAAACATTTTTCATAAAGGATATTTCAGTAAATTACGTTTGTGTAATATAGCCTACAGGTTCCTTTTTTAAAATATGTTATATTATATACCATATGATATTATAATAGTCAGGTTCACAAAAGGTCAACAAAAGGTTCATCAATCTATTTAAAAATATTTATTTCGAAATTTGTGATCACCGATAACAAGAAGTAATAGTATAAGTGAAATTGTCGTAAAAATGAAAAAAAAATCTGACTTATTAAGTTTGAATATAAATATTAAATACGCAATTTTAAGAAACTTTCTTAGCTCTGATAAGCGCAAAGTGCAGCATTCAATTCCGCCACTCAGCGCGCTATGTTTCAAAAATTCGGCGAAAAATGGAGAATCTATATGCGGTATAAAAAAAGTTTTAACAACATTTGAACCCACAATCACTTCTAAACTAAATAACCCTTCCAATCACTAACTAAATAGAAAAAATATTTTTGCTATTCCTCGTACAAGCTATTTCAATTTCACAAAACAAGATACCCATTCGGTGACCGTTTCTCGCCGTGGGCATCAAATCTTCAAAGTTCCTTTTCAAGTCAAGAGGGCGGAGACATAAGGGAAGTACGGTATTGTTTGTTAACCAAATATTATGAGGGGCTTCTTACGATTGCCTCCCTAGCGTGGCGGTCGTTTTAGTTTTGCATATGATAATACCATATTTTTTGTAGAAAATAGAAAGAGTTTTAGCCTGGTAAAAAAGTGATTTAGATAATCTATAGATATCTGTATAAAATATAATGTTTTAATTTTCTGGCTCTGATAACGTGGCACAGCGCGGCGTTGAGTTCCGCCACTAAATATGTAATGTCTCAAAAATTCAGTGGAAAATGGGGTACGAGATATTAATGCTGTTTTAGTTTTAGTCTTAACACCCAAAATAAGATTTGAATCATCAGGCGCAGACACTATAAGACTATAACCGCGGCAGATTGTGGGTTCGATGACCACTCAAGGAAATGGAATTTTTAATATATTCATTTCTTCGCTCTGGTGTCGAGGCAAAGCGCGACGTTGAGTTCCACTACTCAAAACGCAATGCCTCCAGATTGCGGCGGAAAGAGGGAAGCAGAGAGTCCTAACACAAGAATTCCTGTACTCTCTCCCCTTTTATTGATTGGAATCATGTTTAGTAGACTACGATCCTAACATATTTCTTATATAGTGCCATAAGCAGTATTGCTGTGAATGTAGCATTGGTCGAGCAAGTGATAAAATTTTACTATACATTAACTAAATAAAACGGGACACATATTCCGCTAAATGTTCCAGAGTTCGTACATTCTATAGAACAGGAAATTAGATACAAATACAATTTAAGCAGTCTTCTGCTTATTTGGTTTCACGCTATATATTTTTTATCCGCTTACAGAAGTATAGCTAGAGAATATTAAGTGCTAAGACACTTCTTTCTTTCTTTTTTCACAACTCAACGCCGTGCAACCTTGACATCAGGGCGAAGAAATGAAAATATTAAACATTTCATTTCCTCGAGTGGGAATCGTACTCATAACCTATTGCGTTTACATTCACACTTTGTGCCCCTGCGCCACAGCCGGCCTAAATAAGTATTTAAAATATGTGAGGTAATCACATATTAGTCTTGATAATTTGAATTCTATTACTATAATTAACTGACGCCGTATTAATAATAAATATACAGTAGAGTACCACAGAGTAAGTGTATGTATTTTTTCATTTTTTCTGATATTGAATACAGATTGTAAATTATAGAAGATATTTAATATATATTGAAAATAAGAATTTAATTAAATATATTGAAAATTGGTAGAAAAAATATGAACGTACCACAATTTTTTGTCGCGCCTCTTGGATTCCATTCCAAGCGCTCCAGCCTAACCAATTAAACTAGATAGGTACGCTTACATTCCGTCACCATGAAATTTCTATACGATGGTTATTGTTGTTAGTATAATAAACAAACATATATACATATATATTTATATTCTTTTTTAGGCTAACGTATCTCAAAAGGTAGCAACTGAATCTTATAGGATCCCGTCGTCCGTTTGTCAAGCCTATTTATCTCAACATAACGTAGAGGTACTAAGAGGTAAATTTATTTCGATTTTTTAGGTGTGATCACTTGAAGCATAGAAAAAACCAAGCTTCTTCTTCTTCTTCTTCAATTGAGATATCAGATGAAAAAATTCTTTCTAAGCTAAGTTTGAACTTCAGAAAAAGCTCGAGACGTCCAATTTTTGTACGGTCCAGTTTGTTGTCCAGTTTTTGCTTTTTATAGCTTCACACTATATCCTATACTATTTAAATAACAATAATATATATAATCACTTCCATATACGTACATACACACTCATTCATACAAACATATACATATACATATAAAAAGTACGAGAAAATAAATAAACAAATTTTATAAGATATTTTTGACAGCACGCCGAAATATCACTGCATATTTATTGCCTTTAGGCTAATAATATTATTTTAGCGCCATAGCTTAAATTACAAAACAATATATTGAATACCGTTTGTTTATTCTATATTATTATAGAATATTATATAAGGTTAATAATAAGGTTCATTATAAGTTTTGTGATAAACCTTACTCTATTTTTTACTTACCGCCTTTTGTCAATAACACTGCATTCGCTTAAGTTTTTTTTTTATGTTTTAATTTTTATATGGTAAGACTATGGTAGTGATAAAACGCTGTTAAAGTTCGCGACATAGCTTGTGCCGCTGCTTAACTAAGCTGACTGAGGAGTTGAAAATAATTTAAGCCTCAAGTCAGAATCGAATCCACAACAGTCGAGTTTACAATTGAATACTATAATTCAAGCAGGCGAAGCCGCGAGCAGGTCGTTAGTTTTAAATATAATACTTCATATTTCATACAAAAAATATCACAAATAAAATCAATACATCCCTTATAGAGCGTACCTCCTCTTTTTAGATTATAAAACTAAAAGTAACTGAACATTTTATATTTACTTTCCGCACGGTATCTATATCCTGGGACGTTTTCTATCAGCGGCTAAGTCGCGTCCGTGATTGAGTTTCTTTATCTCAAGCCGCACCAATATCGCTATTACGCCTCCCTTTGACGCTGACGCGGCTTACTTGCTCTATTGGAGTGGAGATGAACTTTAATCTACTTTCACAGCGAAATGGCTGGCGAATCAAGAATGCTGCATTTTTTTAAGTTTTTGTTTCAATAAATCTCGAGAAATCACAAGAATATTGCATAATTAACTTATATTTTATGATATGTGTTGTTTAATTATAGTAATTATGAGTAAAATAGTACTACTTGAAGAATTCAAATATTTTTTTTTTATATCAACATTATCATAATTAATGATTTTACCGGTAAGGCTGGTCGTGGCTCAGAGGCACAAAGTGTGACTGTAAACGCGACTGGTTGTGGGTTCGATCCCCACCCGAGGAAATGAAATATTAATTTAAATTTATATTTCCATTTCTTCGCTCTGGGGTCGAGGCAAAGCGCGGTCGGTGAGTTCCGCCACTCAGAGCGCAATACCTCCAGAATTTAGCACTAGGTTCCTTCTGTCTACCCTGCTGTGTGCTGGATACAGCGGATATGTATAATTTATTCCATAAAATTTTAAAATTTTTAAATAAATGTTAGGATGAAGGGTCAAACTTTTCTCACATTGTTAGATACATACAGTAAAAGCCAATAAAAGCTTTTAATAAGAACTGGAAGAACCTCTGCGAACTGAAAAACAAAATAATAAATCTATTTGCTTATTGTGTTTTGTATTTTATAATACATTTTATTTATTTTTTTGTTGTAAAATATGTATTTCTTTTTTTAAAGATTTTATTATTATTATTGAAGCCGTTTTAGCACAGTGGCTCAGCTCTCAGATTGTAATTACAGTGATTGTAAAACTATTTTTAATTTATTTTCATTTTCTTACTCTGATTTTTCAAGCAGGCAATGTTTAAAAAATTGGACTGTAAGACGGATTGTCTTAACACTATGTTCTCTCTATCTAACCTACTATGTATAAAAACGTATGCTGTAAATAAAATATTATAGCCATCCATTCTAAGTTTTACACGAGTCCATTTTAAAAAGAAAATACAAAACTTCATATAAACTCTTCAATAACTGATAGCTATCGGACTGAACAAACAATTGAAGGTGCATTGTCTCTTTGAAATTCAAGTACAGGTGTAGAACAAACCATTTAAAGTTTTAGCTCAACAGTCTTGAAATTTAAGCTCAAATATACCTGGGACAAGTAGTTGTGGTATTTGTGGTGAGGCTAAGGACAATTTGTCATTTTAGTGTGGCCTAATGATATACTAGCGACTTTAACACGGCTTCGTCCGTTTCAACTTACTGTTATATTAAACTTTCTTTATATAACTTGTAGCCTATCATTTGTTCTGATGTATAAGATGTATTATTGTAAAGTTTTATCTAAATTGTTCCAGTGGATTTGGCGTGAAATTGAAATAAACATCTATCCTCACATACTTTACCATTTATAATATTACTAGGGTTTTATAGACTAAGCAAGAAATGGGCCGTTGTTGAGGTACTCCGTACATTGTTTAAATAGACGAAACGAAAATGTATTAATTATAATTTAATGAAATATACAATGGAACCCGTGGGAGCGTAGTGGAACAGCTTTTGACTGTAAACGCAACGGTTGTTAGTTCGATCAATATTCGAAGGAATTATTTATATAAATTATTTTTATCTACCTAGCTCTGATAGTGTTAAATTATGCTACATAACACGTTTTGAATACTATGAAAAAAGAAGAGAACGGAGAGTACGATGTTAATACTCCTATCCTACAATGTTACAATGTTAATGTACAAAAAAATGAAAGAAAAGAATCTATACTAATATAACAAAACGGGAGAAAAAGTTTGTTTGTACTAAGTCATGCATTTGCCAATTATATAACAAATGCGTAAATTTACATTATTATTAATACTTTATACATACAATATTATATTACAATGTTTTGTAATAAAATATAAAAAAAAAATTTTGTGAACGCGAATGAAATTCTTAATGATACTCCAATACGAGGAGTTGAAGACCCCCTTCAAAATCTAATTAAACGATATTTTGCTTTGTTAAATAAGAATGAGAGTCATTTCAAGTAAATCTTAAATCTAAGCAAAAAACTTTTTTTTTAGCGTCACTCTGTATCTCGCATGTAGCAGAGTAGGCGGAGGGAGGCTAGTGTATAGACACTCAGCTCCCCACTTCTCGCCACATTCTGGAAGCATTGCGTGTTTAGTGGCTGAACTCAACGCCTCGTTTTGCCTCGACACCAGAACTATTTTTTTTCGATAAATTAATATTTGTTTGCACACGTTAATCTAAATATTTTATTTCCTAAATGATACAAGTAACAATGTCATATTAACAATTTATTTATAACCTACGTGTGATATACATATAGAAGAGATGGCGTCAAGAGCCGATCGTCACTTTATCCTCGCTCTCGCGTCCACACACGTGCGTGCCACCGGCGTTCATTAATTTAAAAGACGTTATCACGTCAAAAATTAACAAACAACAAGCCAAAAATCGTATTTCTTGTATTTTTCAAATTAGAGGCAATTTAAATAAGATGTACAAGAGGAAAGCAAGTAGGCCCTACCCAAAATTAATGTGCATTAACGAATATAAATAAACTTAGAATTCTTGCCGTTTAATCATAAACAGGTAAAGAATTTTCGAAGTAAACGCTCACAAAGGATTGTTCGCTTTGATCGAAGTCAGCGTAGTTACGGAGAACTGATTAATTTTTCAACCCCCGCCCCGGCAAGTGTTTACTCCTTGTAGTCGTTAATTATTGAGAGAGTTGCTGTTGTGTTGTATTGGTTTTAAAGTTTCGGATCGATAATTGTTTGGTTGTTCTTATCTTTTTTTTTTGGAAGATTTTTTTAAGAACTTTCCTTTTTAATTGATTTAATTAGTGTCATTTCAAAGAAAATTATTTAAGAGGCCGTCGTGGCACAGTAACACAAGCGTGTGACTGTAAATGAAACAGAGTATCTTAAAAAGCAACGAAGTGTTAACACTAGGGTCTCCGGGTTCTCTGCCTATAATGCTAGGTTCGAGATACAGAAAAAAAAGATAGAGAAGCTATAAAAAATAAACTACTAGTGGAAAAATTATGTTTATTTGAACATAAAAAAATATATACGAGTTAAATAGAGGTTTTTTCGTTATTTGAAAACTAAATATTATATTACCACATCTCCATGTGATACGAAAATTGCATCTAGATAAAAAAATAATAAAAGTACTATCAAAAACAAGAACAATAGAAACGCGATGTCTGCATGGATATTTTGAAATTCCTGTAACAGACAGTGAGATTTGTCCGACTGAGTTATTTTTGATTTCAAACACGACAGACAGTTGAGTACTCAATCATAGACCGAGCCCAACTGAATTAAGTGAACGGACACAGATTGACGGACGTCCTCCATTTTTTCCGTTACTGATAGAACGTTTTATTTGAGAACATTTTCTAGTACAATAGTGGTATTGTCTTTTTATCTCGTATATAGGAGGGTAGACAGACAGAACCTAGTGGTAAGACACTCCGTTCCCCATTTTTCGTCCAACTTTCGAGATACATAATGTGTAGCGTTGAACACCGCGCTCTGTTTTAATATCAAAGTGAATAAATTAAAATAAATTAGCTTCTGAGTGGGTATTTAATCTACGAGTACATACTGTGGCAAAACACACACAACATACAATATGATGATAACAACATTTTAAGCTTATTCAAATCCCATCAAAAATATAAATGTGAAATCTTTGATTTTCACGATTACACATTTTTAATGGAACTATTTAACCGGAGTAATCGCGTATATTTCGTATTATACATTTTTGAGAACTAGACGCTTCAAACACTTGGCCATGGTCACGGGTAGACTGAAGTAGCATTCATCTGTGAGTTGAAATAACTATTATATCAAACTACCGCCAATGATTGCTTAATTGCCTCGCGTACTGCCCTGGATTCCTGCAGAATGAGCTAAATATATCTTGCCCTTTGGTATGGTGAATTTGAGAGTTCAAAGATTGTGTGAGTGAGTTTAGGTCGTAGAAAATTTCTAGCCACTCTCTCTTGAAATTAGGATGTTTTTGGGCTCGTAAATCATTCTAGGAATATATTTGTTTTCTTTAACGAGGATATGGGTATGAGGATATGGTTTATCAAACCTTATGTAATGGCTGGGTTTATCCATATTGTGCACACACACACATGACTTTGATACTTTTGTAATTCTGTCTGTAACCCCTTTCACATATAGTAGAAGTGCCGGCTGTCACTCTACTGTGGTTGGTCTTGATAAGAACGCTGACGGGAAACTAGCACCTTGTTCTGATGAAGAGCATTCTTCACCTGCCACAACTCGTCCCTTAAGTGTTCAGGGTCGCAAAGGTGGGCTCTCTGAAACAAAGATTTGCCAACGGTAAATAACTGTGTAGGGTGCGGTGCGTTTATCTTTAAGGTATATCTATTGGTGTGCGTATGTTTAATGTAGCTTTAAATTCTAATGCCTAAATATTAAAAAATAAAGAAACTTACCATTTGAATATAAACAATACTATTCCCAAAAACCACAGTAATTTTAACAACCAAAAAAAAATTAACTAATAATATCATATTAAACGCAATACAAACAAGTTATATTATAGTTTTAACTTGCTACATTAGGAGCATGTTGACAATTGCGTCGGCAATTGCCCGCCATCTTGATTTCCCGCCGAAACCGCACGCCTGCTGTTGACTGCAAACGTACCCATTATATTACATTGCATGATCATCAAAATGAATGGCTCATTCTAATTAATTTGTATTTTGGTAAAGGAATTATTAAAATTTGATTCAGAAAGAGATTTTCTCTTCTGTAATAAGGACGTTCTTAATTCTGTAATATGTATTTTGGGTTGTTACCTCAGATCTTGCGACTGGACTGGACCGATTTTGATGATTTACTATCCACCGCACTTGCCCACTTTAATTTTGTTGAATTATAGCAATGCCATTGATGAGAAAATCATATACAAATCTTAAATTTGCATAGGTAACAGTTTGAAGTCGGTTTTTATTTTATTAAATATATTTATACCGGTTCTGTACGTAAATATATAAACATACAATAAATAAATTAACTGTAACCTTGTCTGTCTGTTCGTCTGTTCATCTGTTCGTCTGTTCGCCTGTTCATAATAAAAATTAAGAAAATAACCCAAAAATTGGTTATCACTTGTATTTTGTATACTTTTTTGTTTACCTCAAATCTTTTGATTGGATAAACCGATTTGGAGGATTTTTTTATTTGAAAGCTAGTTCTTTCACTCCCATTTTTATTGGTCCATTTCTTATAATGAAAAAAAATCACATAAATCTTAAATTTGAACACACTTCAAGGATAAATTATCCTTGAATCTCGTGAAAGTTTGTTTAAGTTCTCATTTTGAAATCCGGTTGTAATTGAACAAGTCACTTTTCGACCGACTTCATAAAAGGAGGAGGTTGCCAATTCGCCCGAATATTTTTTATATATGTTCTTGTCACTGTGCCAAAATTCTAGTGTGTACAATATTAACTAATTAAGTTTGAAGTTACATAGGACAACCACTAACTTCAGAAGCGTCCTTTTGAAGTCTACACAACACTTAAAATCGTAAAACAAATTATTTTTTAACAAAAAAATACAACTAAAAATTAAAAATAATTTTATTTTATTATATTATTTGTACTTTGATTTTGTTAAACAAAAATAATAATTTAAAGAAAGATTTTATAATTTTGAAGTCGGTGTCAATCTTCAACAACATTACTATATTAACAATATCGAATTACTTAAAAAAAAAAACATTTTTTTTTAATTATGCTTAACAAAATCAAAGTCCGTTTTACTTTATGTAAAATTATATTATCGTTGTTTGGAATTTATTGTTTATAGGATGTTTTTTTTGTTAAAAATTAATTTATTAATTAATATACTGTATTGGGCTCCATCAATAGAAGCCTATAAAATAACCTTTTTTTATTTACGTTTTACCGCATGCCTTCGGGAATAGGGTAAAATAAACATGCTTTTTATTATATTGATATTTATTAAAGATCAAAGTCTTTTTATTCCTAATCCTTAAATTTTTTCTTACATTTCACACAAGATTGAAATATATTAATTATTATCATTCATAATTAAATGTATTAAAAAATATAAATGCAAAAAATTTTTCTGAACTTTTCAACAGCTTGTTTTATTTAAAAAAAAAAACACGCACTAGAAAAGGCGTAAAAACATTGAACTAACGTTTTTAATCTGTCGAGTCGGGCCATTCATTATCTGTCAGCTGGCGGGCATCGGGGGAACGAAAGATTAATCAATATTGTTTTATACTGAACCATCGATCGATCGTTATTTATTAACTGGGTGCTTTATCTTTTTCATGTGGACCTTTTTTGAAATATTTAAAAAAAGTTACTAGTTCCTACTTATGAGTTAATGCGTTGTAAATATTATTGGGTAACATTTGAAAAATATCAGTTTATTATAAATTCAAACAATTCAAATACATTTTAAAAAGCATACATTTTAAGAATAAAATATTTTAAGATTTTTTTATCAGTATTTTTTAATGTTGCTTGCCACATTCAATGCGAAGAAAGCTAATCTATCTTTTTAGAAATAATAATTACTAAAATAAAAAACAAATACAATACTACTCTTTCCGCCCAGTTATTGAGATGTTGCATGTTGAGTGGCAGACATAAACGCTTTGTTACTAGAATAAATTACCCCGAATGAGAATCAAATCCGTAACCGTCGCTTTTATCTTTAAAATGTTAATTTTCATAAAAAGTTTCAAATACTTAACAAATTGATTATTATTTGTATTTGTTTAATATATATTTTTTATAAAACAATAGTTAGTAAACACTTTGTGGTTTGATTCCGGCCATTTAGAATTTTCAATTTATAAATAAAATCTGTCATGTGGCTGACACTGCGGTCAGCTTTGGCGGGCGTGATTAATTATATTTGTTTTATTATGTATCTAAAGTATCCTCATATTGCATTGGAACAATTTAAATGATAATAAGATTACAAAACAGCCGTGGCCGTGCCGAGCCGAGCCGTGGCACAGTGTGACTGTAAAATCGACTGGTTGTGCGACTCGAACTCCACTCGAGTAGCTAAACTGAGTTCCGCCACTCAACGCCGCCTTTCGCCTCAACACCCCAACACCAGAGTGAAGAAATGAAAACATAAATGTAAGTAAATATTTTAGGTCCCCGAGTGGGGATCAAACCCACAACCACCCTACCCACCTATATATTTTCATTTCTTCGCTTTGGTGTGGAGAAAATAAATTAAATAAATTTTTTAAAGACTACAAAACAAGAACATAAATGATGCGTAGGTGATTAAGTATGAAAAATCTGACTGACGATTTGGTTATGGGTTCAAGTGCTTTTTGGATATGTATTTATTAGACGCATACGTATTTTATAGACGCATATAGCAGAGTAGGCATAGGGAACCTAGTGTTAAGACACTTTTTACTCTTTAAGACAATTCCATTCCCCACGCTCGTCTGAATTCTGGTCCCGACCCCAAGGACTTCATATTTTTTAATTAAGTTCAGAGCTCTCGGTGAATTCGAATAAATTGGAATATCATTATATAATAACATTATATTTGGGATACAAGAGCCACAACATTAAAATATTAAATATTTAATTTCCTCGAGTGAGAATCGTCCCCACAACCTGTTGTGCTTACGACCCCCTGCCCATGAAAACAACATGAAAATTTCATAGAAAATAATTTTGCCATATATAGACTTACATAACCAAATGGGTCATTAAATATATAAATGGCGTAATCTAAAACGTGCATCTAATTTAACACCCAACACAAAATATATCTTTGTCTCGATATTGACGTCATCGTAATGGAGATATACTGTGCTTTCATATTCGTGGAACGGTCGAAGTACCGCCACGTTTCAGGCCGTTTCTATAACGTACTAAAAGTGAAGAACGGGAAGTATTAAGAATTTTCCCCCTATTTATCCCGCTAAGCGTGAGTGTATTACGCCTTACTCTCTATCCCGCATAAATAGGTTCAGAGTGAATCTAATGTCAAGAAACTCCATTCAGAGCCCACCGCCTAATTTTCGTGATATTGCGTGTTGAGTGGCGGGCGCCACAGTTTTTTCTTGTTACTAGAACAAGAAAATTCAGATAATTGCCCTTCTCATTTCCCTAAGTGGGAATCGAACGCATAACCGTCGCCTTTACAGTTAGACGTTGTGTCACTGAGGGCACCACAATGGTTTTTGTGATACATAAAGTTATTTCTTTTTAATAGGTGCTGTGTTTTTCTTATATATTTATTTATTTTAATGGATTTTCCAATTTATTTTTACTACTGCCTGTGAAGTGAAGTCTATTTATTGAAATGCCATTTTTTCAAGGTGATGCCTTTAATTATTATTTTCTGTTGCAAATATAAGTATATTCCTGGTCCTCATGCAGTTATGATGTAAGATATTTGGTAAGAGAAAACTCTCATCTCATATTCTACTCTGCACTAGTACAAACCCATTTGTTATTTTTCTGCAGATTATAATTTTGTTCCAGTACTTCAATCCGGATTAGTTCAGTTCTTCATTTGTGGTGCATCGAGCATGCCAGTTGAGCACAATTCACTTCGCCAACACCAAGTTGTATGAAAAAACAAAAATCAAATCAGCTTCACGCTGTATCCCGCACACAGCAGGGTAGGCAGGGGGAACCTAGTGCTAAACCACTCCGTTTTGAGTGGCGGAACTCAATGCCACGCTTTGCCTCGACAACAGAGCGAAGAATTTATATTTTCAATAAATGTAAATAAATATTTCACTTCCTCGAGTCGATTGAAACCGCAGCCAGTCGATTTTACAGTCACACTTTATGCCTCTGCGCCAAGACTGGCCTGACGAAATTAACCGGTAAGAACAAGATAACTGAGCACAATTATAGAATACATGTAAAATTCGAGTAGTTCACTACTTCTGAGCATTTTAAGTAAAATTTTGATAATTCACTTCAAGTGCAAGTGATGCTGTTAAGATTAAAAACAAACATACGTTTCTATGGCAACGTAATGCTACAATTTTCCAAACACAAAAGAAGAAAAATATATGGGTAAAGGGAATCGGATTCATAGAATGGCTGTCATTAATAATTTACAACTACTGCACAGAGCGTTGTACTCGATGTAGGGCAACCACGGCTCACGAACAATTGGAGATTTAAATAACTTTACGATGCACCTAAATGGTAAGCCGGTTATAATTCACTACTTGCCCTATTGTTCATGGTTTTTAGAGTAATTGATGGTTATTATCCATATACAAAAAGATGTCCATTGGCCTCAGCCTGGCCAGTGTGCCATGGCTGCCTCGCAATTTAATTGACTTAAATACAGTTTATAAATACCAGTTCTGGGGAAAGGGCATAAGCGTGTTGACTGTAAACATGGTTGATGAGTTCGATTCCTACTCCAGGAAATGAAAATGACTATTTTCATTTCCTCTGGTGTCACAGAAAAACGCGACGTCGAATTCTGCCACTCAATAGGCAATGCATCCAGATCTTAGCACTAGGTTCCCTTAACCGTAAAGATAAAAACTGGTTAAGTTCTAGTCGTATTCGCCCACCGAGGCTAGCATACCATTTTCAGTTAGAAAATTATTAGATCAATGGGAAGTACAACTTATGAAAGTAAACAAACTTAAATTTGAGAGAATAATATGCACTCATTATGCATGAAATGAATTACAAACATAAATTTATAATTATTTTTTATGCTTATATTTTTTTATATATTTTTTTTCTTTATTTGTATTGTAAGTTATCACTTCTTGCCAAATTTTATAACTGTAGATCCACAGAAACTACCCTATAGGTTTTGGTTCATACAGAATGCAGTAAAATCGATGCATAAATAAAAAAAACACGAAGTCTTTTGATAGCGTTGACTTATAAGCTTGATTTTGCTTTAAAAGACCATAAATTTCAATATTTGATATCAATTTCGAGATAAATAGAGACGGACAGACGGACATCATATTGATCTTATATTTTCCATTTTTACCTTTTGTGGTACGGAACTGTCGGAAAAATACATTTTTTTTATGATTTATATTTTTTAAATTCAAAATGTCCTCAATATATTGATAGTATGGAATTTCTCACCTGAACAGTGAGGTAAGCGCTCCCGATACATGTTTTCATATTCATAGCCTTCTTGTTCTAACCAAAACATGTTCAATAATTCGCTACGGTAAATACTCGTAGCAGTACTAAGAGTAGATGCTTGTTCAAAGAAGATGTAATGTTTTAATTTTACACTGTTATATAAGTGGTTCCGTACCACAAAAGGTAGATCCTTAAAGGATCAGTTTGTTGCCCGTCTGTCCGTTTGTCACGATCTCAAGATTTCTTGGACGTGTAGCTGAAACTAATATCAAATGTTCAGGTCTATGTTTCTTTGGAGCTGGAAAAAATCCAACTTCAGCCAACATAATCAATAGATGTATTGACGACCACTTGCATCGACTTTGCTGCATTTTATATGAAATTTACCGCAAAATCGAAACCTATAGGGTATTCACCGTTTACGTACAGTTATGAAGTTTGGCACAAAGTGAGAGCTTATGTATAACACAAAAATTTAAAAATTTAATAAGCTTAGGCAGAGTCTCCGTTTCCTACTTTCCGCAAAATTTTTCGATGAGTTGCGTGTTGAATGGCGGAACTCAACGCCGGGCTTTTTGCCTTGGTACCACAGAAATAATAAGACATTGATTAAGGTATCTTATAATAAGATATTTTAAATGAAACAACCGTATATAAAAATAAATAACATTGATAAAAAAACACTTGCAAAACAATAACAATAACGATTACAGTTCATTTGTGTAACTAAAAATATTTACTTGGCTGAAAATATTCCAACAAAGGGTTAAGCTTAATAATTTCTTCTTTTATACTCTACTTTTCTTTTATTAGTAACTTCAAAAGTAAATTAAAAACAATTTTGACTAAAGAAGTTTTAATCGAGAAGTTAGACCAATGATGAATAAAATTGATTGTATAAATAATAATTAAATCTTCGTACCTTTTTTTTAAGTACTGCGGCGGTCGTCGTGTAGCAAGGGGTAGTGCCTTTGCGTGCGACTGTGAATAGTTGTGGGTTCGATTCCCACTTGGCGTAATGAAATATTTAATATTGTCATTTCCTCGCTCTGGCAACGAAGCATAGCGCGGCGTTGAATCCCGACTTCAATATTGCCTTAGCATACGAAACATACAACAAGTGGCAAACGAAAGTGCTTATGGAGACGGAGTTATGGGGACTTTACATTAGGTTCCCAAGTTCCCTCTTCCTACTTCCACTATTTTTGCTCTGACTGTCCACAGAATTTTAAAACTATTGCGTATAGTGTGGCGGAAACTAGTGTCCAGTATGTCATACCGCAAATTGAAAATGAAAATTAAATATAAGCGTTAACCGTGCGGGAATTGAACCTACAGTAAGGCTATAACTGTTCGAGTCCCGCTACGTTCAAATTTTTATACGTTTTCTAAATAAATATTAAGGCTATAACTGTGATTATTGAAACTGTTCAATGTTACAACTTAGTGAGAAACAAAAAAAAATCCCTAAACGTTTTATATGGATATTTCACCATAAATTTAAAGAAATTTTCCCAAAAAAAAAATAGCGCAAGCGCGAGTCGAGCTCGCCCACCAAAAGTTCCGTAAAAATTGGAGGCATTGAGCTTTTTATGAAATTCAGGCTTAGCTTAACTAGAGTCCTTTCTTTCATTTGACACTTCACTTGAACTAGCGGCTTAAATATAAAATTTTTATTACCCGTATTAAGGCTATTTTATTTTATTTTTTAAGGGTATTTTTAAGAATTTAACCACAAATGTATAGTTTTCAGATTTTTTGCTGAACTAGTACTGCTTGTAGATGCTAGCTGCCAAATTTCATAATTCTAGGTCAACCGAAAATATCCTTTTTGTTTTTTCATTTCCTTCATAATATAGAAATACGCGTTTTTTATGATATATACCGCCATATGGTTTTTTAAGTAAATGCTAAAAAATATTTTTATATGACATCATGGGGCTGTAGATCTGGTTTGAATTTCAACTCGATATCTCCAAGCGTTTCTAAAACAACGCGGCTCTTGACAGACAGATGGACAATAAAGTGATCTTATAAGGGTTCCTTTTTTCCTTAAAAGGCACGGAACCCTAAAAATACGAAAAATTTGCATCTAAAAGTGTTCAATAATTATTGCTGCCCAACTGCTGTAATACTCCCACATTCGACACAAAGCGTCTATAACTCGCCGCGGGCGTTGTACCGAACAGTACGTGTTTGTAAACTGATGATGTTTAATGGTTCAAACATTTCGCTGGCGGCGGACACGTTTATACGGGTAGCCTGTTTGGTTAATAAAGAATTTTGGTAATTGAGACGTTAAGGCCTCCACTGCACCGTTTCACTGTAAACAAGACGGTTTTGGGTTCGATTCCCTATTGGAGAAGTTGAAATTATTATCATTTCCTCGCTGTGGCGACAAGACAGTTCGTGAAGTTGAGTTCCGCCACTCAAAATGTTTTGTATAATTGGACGGAGAGTGGGAGACAGAGGGTTTTAATATTTTTCATATTTCTTAGGCTTACTCTGCCACTAAAGGATACAGTGTGAAAATCAAGGGAAGTAAGATTTTGATTGTGTTCAAAACTGTTAGGCTTAAAATTCAATGGGAGACACTTTTTAATTAAAATAATTGAATTTTATAATTGGTAAGGGATTAAATTGCATTAAAAATATAATTGAATTTTTCAAGGCAGTCTGTGTAAGACGTGCGAGATATGCAAATATTAAGGCTATATTTAATATGTAAGGCTTTGTTACTTAGGTATGTTATACTTTCGCGACAGGTTGTGGGTTCGATTCCCACTCTGTTTGAATAAAATACTAAATATTTTATTTTCCCCGCTCTGATAACGAGGCAGAGCTCGGCGTTGATTTCCGCCCCACAACACGTAATGTCTCCAGAATTCCGCGGAATGTGCCGTGGGAAACGGAAATGTCTACAAAACCACACTATACGGAGGGCTACAAAAAATATGCTTTATTTGGCGAAACTCAACACCAGGCTTTGTCTACCTGAGCGAAAAAGTGAAATTATATGATTTATGTACATTTAATAAATAATTGATATTATTTAGTTGTTCATCATTTCTGATCATATCTGAAAAGATTTTAACAACGCATAATTTGTATAATCTTTTATTCTGGTAAAAGTTATAGCCCAATTTTTGTTACCATTTTATGTTAAAACATATTTAATCTTTATTATATTAATCGGCCTATACCCAAATAAATAATATAAATAATATAAAAAAAGAAGGTTGTATGTATAAAAAAATATACGCTAAAAGCTCGGCCCCCCAAAGAGCAAGTATCAAGATAAATGACGGGGTAAACGTTGCGAGAGAAGAAAATATTTATAAGCAGTCTGTATTTTCAACTTATTTTGTAATATTGAAAAAAATGAAAACATAATATATATAGAACATATATATAGAACATCGCCAGCCAGTCGTGGCGCAGCGGCACAAAGTGTGACTGTAAAACCGACTGTAAAACCGACTGGGTTCGATCCCCACTCGAGGAGATAAAATATTTACTTAAATTTATATTTCCATTTCTTCGCTCTGGTGTCCAGGCAGAAGCGCAGTGTTGAGTTCTGCCACTCAAAACATAGTGCCTCCAGCATGCGGCAAAAAGTGAGGAACGGATTGTCTTAATACTAGGTCCCCTCTGCTTACCCTGCTGTGTGCGGAATACAGCGTAAAGCTATTTTTTTTAATATAGTATTCGTAGATACGTAATTTTATTTATTTTTTTTTTATTCGCGAGGAAATGAATCTTGGGTGGGATCTTCAAGGAAATGTTTATATTGAAGAATTTTAATCTTTAAAATTTTAATCTTTGAGCTTTAAAATATTGAATTTTGTTATATTTTGTTCATGTCCATAATTTGTGTTTGTATTTCTTTTCTTTATCACTGTGTAATGTTATCATCGCTTGTGGATCTAATAAAAAATAGATTGGAAGTCGAACCTATAGCTATCTTGTATAAAGCCAACGCTTCTGCACTGTGTCATAAAAGCATCGCACGACGATATTTTTTTCGTTTCGTTATAACATTTTATTTTCGTACATAGTTTTTTATACGTCCATATTTTTCGTTGAAAAAATGCATATAGATTTAAATATATATATATATATATATATATATATATATATATAT
>DWAP01000615.1:0-19976 GCA_018230625.1 Heliconius eleuchia
TTCTTTCAAAATGCGTAACTGTAAGTAGTAAATTTGATCCAAATGCGTTTTATACCTTCTTCCGTAGCTGGACAGTCCGTACGATATTATTGACTCAGCTAAAGCCATGTACAATAACAGGAGCGTTCTATATGACACTTTATGTTTCTCTAAATGAAATTTAGCAAGTATCCCTCTCAGTTTGTCACATACGTGATTTATTATTATTGCCTACTAATTCTATTTCGGTACAGTCACAAGTTATAGCTTTAGTATTCCGGTGTAAACATTTGTGGTAGTGTAAAATAATCACTGGTTCAAAGTGACTTCTATTTTGGCTACTGCAAATATACATCAACTTGGTTTTATCAGCGTTGAGTAATAATCCGGCATCGTGTGACCATTTGGTAAGTATGTCAAAGTCCTCTTGTAGTTGTATAAGAGCATCAGTGATATTGCGTCCAGCGGCTATGAGACAAGTGTCATCTGCGAACTGATACATCTCGCTTCTTTTAATTGCATTAGCAAGGCTATTTACGTAAGTGATGTAGTGCAGTGGACCAAGTACCGAGCCTTGTGCCGTGCCTACTGTTGACATTATCATGCAGCTATCAGCATTACCAACCCTTACATTGTGCTTTCTATTGCAAAGATAGTTTTCACACCATGCAAGTAGCTTACCTCTGATTCCGCTATCGCAGAGCGATTGCAGCAGCCTATCATGTCTGAGCGTATCGAATGCCTTCGTGTAGTCAATAAATACAATCAATACGTGTTCTTTATTATCGAGATGTTTATATATACTGTCCGTAAACGATGATAGCAGTTGGGTTGTGCTCTTATGAGGTTGGAAGCCGTATTGATTAGGCGCTATGATGTTGTTAGCCGTGTAAAATTTATATATTTGTTGACTTACGTATTTTTCTGCTATTTTGCTGATGACAGGTATTATTTAGTAGTAAGTAGGTTCCCTCTGCCTATGCGAATTTAACTACACTTTAAATTTTAGACAAACAAGAAGTATTTAGGTATAAACAATTTTAGGATAAAATTCCACAATCTTGCAAAAAAATCATCATAAAGAAATACTACGTGATAAACTAAAAATGTCATCATTGACAGGTCGTCTAGGCTACTCCTACGGTCACATCATACGTAGTACGTAGAGCCGGCTAACATAAAGTAAGTGCATACATTTCTAAAATATAAGATATAAAGATAAATACATATTTACTTTTATCGGTATCTATTCTTCTTCTTATTATTTTTTTATTAAAAAAAAATATGTGTCGCTATTATACGAACACGCTATTAATAGAAATATAAAAAACAATAAAATCATGGTAAAAAACAATTCATTAGACGCACACGCCAGTGTAGTTTTTAAGCTCATCTTGATAGACCCTTTCTGCTAACCAGAATTATCACTTGGCCAGAGAGATATTTAAAAATAAATCTAACACTTTCAAAAACGTTAAAAATACATATTTTTATTTAATATAAATATTAAACTATGTTAGCGTCAGTGGTGCGCCGCCACACGCGCGTATTATTAATGACGGCGGTGGTAATTAAAGTTAACTCGTAGTTATGTGATGGCGGACAGTAATTCCTCTTTAGCTGCGTTTACCCCAACAATATCTTAGTGTTCCTCTGCTTTATGGGACATTGATGCGAAAATGCTATTTGCTATAATCCGACATCAGACATGCAAGTATTAATTGATATTCGTGCTATACTTATTAGTATTTGCCCAGTAATTATAATTATTGCTCTAATTGCTGAAATCTCTCTCTCTCATATATTTAACTATAATCACTCTCTCTTTCTCTCTTATCTAAATACTCAAATTATAACGATAGTTCATGGAAATCTTCCCATGAACTATCGTTAAGCTTTAACGCTTACCTCCAGTTTCAAGAAAAATATGTATTTACTACCACCTATGATTGATAAATGACAGATACTCCCTGTGTCCCTTCACTATATAATTATCAACATCCACTTCCACATTCTCAACGCCCCTGACCTTACCAAACATAATTATGCGAATGAAATCTTTACAATAAAATCGATATTATTGTTCACGTGCGACGTTCTATTTGGAATAACCCAAGAAAAACCTAACTTTATTCAGAATTTCACTCAAATTATCATATTGCACCACTGATTGCTGATTGTTCTACAAACCATCAAACCACACAGTTATAAATAAATAATGACAAGAATTATAGTCTAATATGCAACGTCAACAGGAAATTTAGTCACAGAGCTTTCGATTACAAGACAAATAAAAGCCACATTTAGAATTCATGGAGTATGAAGGGTTCAATAAGTAGATAACAACTTTGTTATTAACCGATTACTATTTTTAACCGAGTTTCAAAAAAAAAAGGAGACTCGTGTCGGGAATCACAATTTGATGACATTTAAATAATGATGAAGACCATGTATGGCCTAAGTAGTTATTTGTACTGTTTTTGCTGTAACTGTACTGTAAAAAAAAATTAAAGAAAAATTTTATAATTTTGAAGCCGGTGTCAAGCTCATGCTTGTTTTACTTGACACCGACTTCAAAATTATAAAATCTTTTTTTAATTGTTTTTTTAACAAAATCAAAGCACTATTGCTTTATGTTAAATAAATTTATTTTATACCTTTTAGGCTTGCTTGAAGTCGGTTTGTTTTTTGTTAAAAATTAATTTATCTATATTCGAAAAATATATGTTTTATGAGTGTCCATCGATTTCTCTGTCATTTGTGAATCGTTTTATTTTATTTTTAACCAACTTCAAAAAGGAGAAGGTAACTAAAGTTGTACAAAAAGCCGATATTCCAATGTATTCAATTTGAATTTCTGTTTCTTATAAATGTGTAAGTAGTGGTAAAAGCCTTTCCAGTCTTTATATGTATTTGAGAATATTGAGGAGTACGCTCAGCAGTGGACAAACAATAGCTGATGATTATGATCATCATCATCATCATCAGCTTGTTTTTGAAAGAATAGGTATTATGATACTTTAAGTAGACCTTCTAAAAAGAACAAACATTAACTTTAAAATAAAACTAAAAAGTAAGAGAATCAAAGAAATCTAAACTGACATATACATATATAGTTTTGATGACGATGTTAATATATTTTATACATCTTAAATTTAGTAACAGCTTTTCCTGAGTCTTTATTCTACTGAAATATGTGTAAGTGGCCGAAGACAAGGTTCATAATGATGCCCTCCGTCTAGGCATTTCTGACAACCCACGAATCATTATTTCATTTAACTTCAGTCTTTAATATAAGAAATTACTGTTTAATTTTCTTGTCATCATTCGTTATTTTGAATTTGTAGTCTAGTACCAACTAGTAGTGCGAAATAATGATTTTCTAATCAATAATTTTCCAATGGGTTATATTTCCGTCATTTTAATAAGGAATTTTTGCTACAATCTTCAAAAATATTAATTTTAGAAGATTGTATCAAAAAAAAGTTTAAAATAGTTTCATATATAATTATTTATTTTTAATAATTAATAAAACATATATATCTATTGTTATTGTAAGTTATAATTAGAAGATAGACATACATATGGTGTCGTACTTTTACATAGAACTCTTCACTCTTATAATTTCTCCCGTAATATCCTATAAGTGAAAACCTCGTTAAAATCCATTCTAAATTTTGAAAGTTACATGCGTACTTTAGCAACTTTACTTTACTATGAACTACTCATAGTAGTAGTCATAATATGAACATTTATAACATTATTTAAAAATATTTATAAAAAAAATTAAAACCGATGCGTAAAATAAAAATGTAAAAACAAGACTAGTGCTTAAAACAGTTGGCACACATTTAAATTTCACAGGGCTCCCTATGAACATTTAATTGGTTAGGTCCCAACAAATTGAAGTCAATCCTAATGAACTATTTACGTTTTTGTTATAGCTTCACGCTGTAACACGCATACGCCAAGATAAACAGAGGGAACTAGAGTCAAGACACTCCGTATTCCATTTTTCGAATATTTGAATTCGAATTCGAAAACGTATACATACATAAACTCACAAGAACATCCCTACAACAGAGTAAGCGAAATAAAGCTCTTTCTGGTCAAATTCTTCTAACTGTATGACGATACTTCCCGCATTACCACGAATAGGGTTATGAAAATTGATAAAAATATCCATTACATAACTATATGTAGCAACAAAATAAATGCGCACAAATTATTTTTTGCATCAACCCTAACTTACAAAATGTAATTAAAGTCTACGTTTAAGTATTGAGTAACTAAAAATACGCTTGGCATTTTTATATGAAACATTGAAATATTTCAAAATAGAAATGGCTTAATAAAGGTATCATTAGATTCAAAATACAAAGTCATACTTAGTTCTCTCCTTCATTAATAATGTAATGGCTATTGAAGGTACTCGGCTGTGCATTATCGTTTTAATCGCAAGCACAAACATGGTACGTAATCAATGTATATTAAAAAAACGGTAAAAATCGTTTATTAACGTGTAAATATTACATAAACCTATTCAAGAAAATATTATTTAGGAGGATAATAAAATAATATTATAAATTAATAACCAAGTAATAGGTTACTTAAATCGTGTCTTATTTCATACATGAAATGAGTTATTCGCATAAGTTAAACCCGAATAGTTGTTGCACTTTTGAAATAACTTGAATAAAAAAGAAATATTTATTTATTAGAATCATCGTGACGCAGGGGCCAAAGCATACGACTGTAAAAGCAATGGTTGTAAGTTGATTTACTCGCTCCTTAATACGCAATGCCTCTACAGATTTTCGTACACAAGGATTTAACCTAACAAAAATAGTAAATAACTATGGCCACCAATATAGTGTAATCGAAATCAGGTATTACTCTAGTATTTGGCTTGACTAAAGAATTTATATTGATATCAATCATTATAAATACAAAAAATAAAAATAAACAAATCAACTTCACGCTGTGTCTCGCACACAGCAGGGTAGGCAGAGGGAACTTAGTGTTAAGACACTCGGTTCCCCACTTTCTGCCGAAGTCTGGAGGCGTTGCGTGTTGAGTGGCAGAACTCAACGCCGCGCTTGCCACGACACCAGAGCGAAGTTTTATAAATTCCGTTCGATTGTGCTTGTTTAATAATACCAAAAACCCAAAAACTGCTTTTACTACGTATTATGTATTTTAGAATATAAAGATGTGTAGACTAATATAGCGAACATCGTTTTTTTTGGTTTATACAAATTGTAATTTTAAATCACCCTGTTTAGGTTTTAAAAAGTATCATGATATCATGATAAAAAATATATATTTTTTTGAGGTACTCCTATGTAGTAGAATAAATATTAACATTTTAAGAACTATTTAAAAAAAGTCAAGCAACTCATTTTCTTTGTCTGTTTGTTTCTACTCGCCACTTTCTTTTCATCTATGGAACTAGCTGACGAATTGAAATGTTTCTTTTTAATGTTCTTATTGACCATGGAAAAATATAAGTTGTAATGGAAGCAAAAATTGTTTAGCTTGATTTTTGTTGACATATATAATATATAAAAAAATCGTAGATTAATGTGAAAATCTAAAAATCTGTTTCACTATAACATTTATGGAACTAAACTTTATAAACCACCTTTTTTTTATTGAATCAACAACTATCTATTAGAATAATAATAATATAGTTTTTGACCTTCATATTATATATACATACCTGCATGTATACCTATATTTTATATCCTGTTCTTGGATCACGGAAAAGCATATAAATACAAAAAAATCTAAATGTTTTTTTCTAAAATATTCGGATCTAATTATCTCTGTCACATGGACGGACAGACGCACATATGTATAACGTATTAAGGATTTTCTAAAATAATAATTTAACTTATACATAAAATACGAACCTGAAAATGAAAAAGACTTCAAATTGTGTTTAATAATCCTTTCAGCAATGTTCCACCTCAGTTCCGTCAAGCTCCACCCGATGACCGACGCCCGACGCACGATGCCTGACGCCCGACGCTCGTCGCCCGCCGTGAAGAAGTCGTCTGAAGGCTCCCTTCCCAGGCTGCTGATGAAGAAGCTCCTACTCGTAGCCTGAAGTCGGATTCGTAGCCTAACTCGAGGATGTCTTCTCTACTTATTCCTGAATTATTAATTTTTATATACAAAATAATATCATGGGAAGGAGAACATAGTGTTAATGGATTTAAAATATGGAAAAATAATAAAATGTCAATTGTTAAATTTATAAGTAAGAAATATATGGGCAAGTCGTGGCGCAGTGGCATAAGCGTACGATTGTAAAGCCTAAAGGTGAAAGGTTGAGGACGCGAATCTCAAAATGAAATATTTATTATTTTCAGTTTCTCGCTCTGATGACGATGCAAAGCACAACGTTGAGTTCCGCCAATCAACGCGCAATGTCTCGATAATTCGGCGGAAACTGAGAGTGGATCTGTCTTAATAGGAACGGAGTATCTTAACATTAGGTTCCTAGGTCCCCTTTGCCTACTCTGATTTGTGTGAAGCTAGGAATAGGACATCTTTAGTTCATCAGGTATTTACACAATCAGAAAACTATCAATCATTTATTATAAAACAAAAAAATAGGTATTACAAAAGAATTCAGAAACGTTAACGATATATTTATCATATTAAATGTTGGAGCTATTTCAAGACAATTGAAGGAACATGAACTTTATACACTGGTGGAGCGCTACCGAAACGTATATCACAACGTTATTAGACTAAGTTACTCCAATCCAAAACAGTGATCTGGTACATAATAATCAATTTAAGTTGATCATCACATGTCCCGGGCAGTACATTGAACGGAGATTTGTCCGTGGTCAGTCTGAATTGACTGAGAGAGCGGCGGCTCAATTATTCTCCTAATCGAATTTCCTTGTCGAAGTAAAGACGTTGGCGCTGGCGCTTTAGACTGGCTGCCAATCAAGTTATGGCCAATTGAATTGGGTATTCCATTAAAACTATTGTCCTTGTTTTGAGCTACTTGCAATTTATTCAAAATTAAAAACTGTTGTAGTAGCTGACATATTTTTATATTTTATAGTTTTAATAGAATGTGACATATATTCTAACAGACCTTGAAATTTTCTAATAGCCCACACATAGCTAAAAAACGAAAAAGTTAAAACTAAATATGAGAAAAAGTCTTTAAATCTTTAAATCTTTTAACTACTAAATTTCTAGATTAATTTACATTTTAAACCAGTGTTGTATAATAATCTTATTGAAGTTGAGACAAACGAAGCGTTCTATAAAGATAAAATCTATTCACTATTGAACGTCAAAGGCATCGTTTTTATGAAAGTCGTCAAAGCGAATCGTTTCATTCGCCTCTCACCGCCTCACTGTAGATGTGTCGTGTTGCGTATAGTATAGCATAATATGCATTATGCCCCCACAGGCCCACAGTGCCCTACTTAGTAGGGGAGAGCCCATCGATACAGCTTGCCGGCCACAATCATTGCATGTTGTAGGGAGAACGCGATACAAGCGTATTTCGTATTTGGCTGGATAAACAAGATTTTATATGTCGTCATCTGCAGTTAATAAATAAATAAATCTTCATGATTAAATTAAGCAAATGCTTAGGAAGTAAAATAAGGTCAGGCGAGGCCAGTTGTGGCGCAGAGGCCCAAAAGATAGGTTGCGGGTTCGATACCAACTCGAGGAAATGAAATATTTAATATTTTCGTTTCTTCGCTCCAGCGAATCAAGACATTGAGCTCGCAATCCACTCAACACGCCGCCGCATGGAGGAAAGTATGATACAGAAATAACTCAATGAGAACAGTGTCCTAACACAAGGTTCCCTCTGCCTACCCTAGACACAACGTGAAGCTAAAAAAGGAAAGATAACACTGTTTAATCAACATATTTACTTAGGCATTTATATAATCACGAAACAAATATTAAAGTTATATTTTATGATTTCAAAAAAAAAATCTTTTGAAATATTTAATGAAAAACCAAATTCAACACATAACAGTAACATAGCTGACGTAGAAAATAATTTCCATTGATAGTTTACTACATGCTACGCCATTGGCAAATATTGAAACAACGGAGTTAGCGGGAAGAAAATAGTAGAAGAAAAAAATTCAATAGTGCGGTATTGAGGGCGGCCTGGACGGTAGGAATTGCATTTATTTTACCATTAACTTCTATTGTTAGCCTTATAGAAAGGCAGCGTTTATTTGAAAAGATCGCTGTATATGTAGGTAAGTACATTTATTAAATACTTTTTGGAATACTTTTTGGAATTTGTGTTTGGTTTTATTAAATAACTTGCATTTCTTGAATTTTTATTTTACGATACGCTACGAGTTTTCAGTATTTCCATTTCAGTTTCCATTTTTTTTCCAGATGTTCGTTCAGCTTCGGGAGTAAGCTTATTTATTGACTTAAAGCAGAAAATGTCTAGAAAATTAGACGGTGAGTGGGCAACGTAATGTTGTAACACTAAGGCCTCCGTCACCTGATATGAAAAAAAAATTCTAGAATTATGTATTTAATCTCCCAAGAGGTTATTAAACCCTAGTCCGCTTGACCCTAATAGTAGTTTGTTCGACTTGTCATTAATACCATTGTTTAAGAAGCGTAAAAAATACTCACAAAAAAAGGAAAGATACAGTAACTACCCATCAAGGTATATATATCCAAATCTTTTACATAAAAAGAAACCATCTTTAAATTGGTTTCAAATGTTCATTTTATTATCTTTATATACAAACAAACAAACAAACAAACAAACACATTTATCTATATCTATAACACAGTCAACAAACGATTGTCGCTGTAAGCCGATACGTGCGGCCACGACAGAGCGTGAGTCCCGCCACGGCCGCTCCGTCATGTACGCATTCGTGGACCTCATTACATTCTAATACATACGTGTACAATCCATACTAACATATACCTCCTCAATATAAAAACGCTGGTGCAGGAAATAATTAATGCCTTAAATGCCTTAAATATAGCAAGACCTTAAACGTGTAAGGCCAGACGTGGCGGCCACAAGCGTGCGAGTGTAGCCCGATAGGTTGTGAGTTCGATTCTTAGGTGATAGGCGGTTATGTCAACTTATGTGGAAGATATTATTAACAAATAATAGTATTAAAATATTTGATAGATTTAAAACATGCAATTTCCTTTTAAATTCTATCTAAATTCCATAAAAGGTTTATGTATTAACAAATGCATAATTATAATAAATGGAATAATAATGGAATTGCGGTGTCGAGTTCCGCTACTCAACACGCAATGCCTCCAAAACTCGGCGAAAAGTGGGGAACGGAGTATCTTAACACTGGGTTTCCCTCTGCCTACCCTGCTGTGTGCGGGATATAGCGTGAAGCTAATTTAATTTATTTTTTTTTATTAAAAATGGATTACAAGTAAGTGAACGTTAAATATCGTTGAAAAGATCATACTTTTTTTACTGAATGACTATAAAACAAAATATTAATGAAATCAAAATCAAGTGTGGATCGGACTCACTGACCGAGAATTTCATTACTACAAGGCCTTAACAAAAGATTTTTTGCGATATACCTGTAAATATCCATTTTTGGAATTTTAGTTTATTTGTAGATAATGTATGTGTAAGTTATCGTTTTTTTTTTTATTTTCAGGAGCATTGGTTCACTGGAAGTACCATATAGGTATTATTTAGTTGATTCCGCGACAATTTCCATAACAAAATACGTCAAAAACTAGATAGAGATATATTAACGTTCGTATATTTTAATTGCGATGACTTAGAAGTTTATTTTTTCTATGCTCCAAAAGATTGCAGATGTGTATATTTGATATAAATATCAGCTAAAGATACTCTTAACCAATTTCGAGAAAAATACTCTTAACAGACGACCGAACTGAACAAACAAACGAAGAATTCACAAACATAAATATATAAAACGTTTTCTTTTCAGGTGCGAAATCCTAAAATAGGTATATCCATACCTACATAAACAGGAAGTAGTAGTTCACAAGTAAGTTCATCCTTCATGGGGAACTAACTGTTGCCTTCGCACGACGTACATTATTCATGTTCTAAGACGTAACGACCAACTTAACCTTTGTTTCCACGTTCATGAAATCGAAATTACAATAGTATCATATGAATGTTACTTATAAATAAAATAAAAACCATATTCCAAGAATAATGACTTCTATTTAAGTACAATAAACATTATAATTAATTTTGTTAGGCCTTTTATTGATCTACATTGTTCCTATTAGGTAGGTATTCAGTTTAGCTATATATGGAAAATGGTATGCTAACTTTTTTGATATAGATATATAGATATAAGTATTAGTAGTTCGTGAGATATAAGAAATAATTTGTTTGAACCATTACCAGCTTAGTACAAAAAATTGGTCATAATTAATTTTCTTAAATTAACAAATAACTGCTGTTAGATACAAATCAGCTTCACGCTGTACCTATCCCGCACACTACAGGGTGGGCAGAGAGAACCTAGTGTTACAATACTCCGTTCCCCACTTTCTGGAGGCATTGCGTATTTAGTGGCGAAGACACTAGGGCGAAGAAAATAGAAGTATAAGTTTAAATAAATATTTCTTTTCCTCGAGCTGAGATCGAACCCGCAACCAGTCGCATTTACAGTCGCACTTTGTACCCCTGCGACTGTTCTTAAAATAAAAATAAATACACCGGATGTTGAAAATTAATTTAAAAAATATCACCACGTTGACATCTAAAACAATAATTTCATTTATTTATTTATTTTATTTTCATTAATTAAATTATTATTCTACATTTTAACTTTTATGTAAGTTTCTGCATATATTTTTTGAGGTTGGTTTTTATATTTTTTATGCATATTAATCATTTAATATAATATTAATTTATATAAGGAGCGCTCAAAGGTTATCTAACATTACAAGGCAGCCCATACGCGCCATAACACAACACACCTCTTAACATATTCCCTTGACCAAAATTGTTGCAAGATGTTCATTGTTCTCAGATTGCGATCGAGCAATATATTTACTCTACAACAATTACCTCAACTACAATGGAATTGAACCTGCACTTGGTTCTTAATTTTAAATGCCGCCAGATCCACCACCCGGTAGATTTCTAGGTATGCCTGAACTAAACTAAAATTAGCCCTCCTTAAATAACTATTGATAAAAGAAACTCGTAAATACATATATACCTGTAAAAATGGCATTCCAGCGCGAACCACGATTTGACGTACCTATAGGTAACTAAAATTCATCCTATCGATCCCGTATCAGTCACGTGTTTTCAATTCCGATATTTCGATATCTAATAGGGTTGCCCTGGGTGGGGCAGACTGCTATGTACCATTTTTTTTATAACGTCTATCGAAAGAAAGAATAATATTTTTTTTTTTAAATATATTAAGCCGTACGTTCTCATCAAGGTATATCGAAATTCTTATACGCTTGTTACAACTTAATTTCCTAAGTGTGGAGTAAGTAACAGTTTAAAAATGTTAAGAATAATAAAATATTCTTCTCTCCACTATAGAATTAAATTTCCATTTAAAATTAAATTAATAACAAATTATTTTACAATCCAGGCAAATATTATTTATTATACATATAAGCATACCCATTTTTATATGTAATATACCTACCTACCTACGTATACTAGTACTTACCTATGTTCCCAGAATCGTTCAGAATAACGTCACAGGTGTAATCATTAAAGATGAAGGACTACTAGGCTGAGGAGCTGTTAATAATGCAACACCGGCGTCCGTACCCTTAAGTGATCGGGGCTTTGTGCACCACTTGTTTGAACACCAATTTCATAGGCGAACCTGCACGTAAACATGCTTAGGCACACTCTCTTATTAAAATTTAATCTATCATTATGAATTTAATATAGAATATTTATCTATATATACAATTTTTATATATACGTTCTTAGTAAATGCTAAAAATTAGGCTTTTATTGACATTAAATTATAATAGTAATACTAAAAATAGACACAAACCAGATAAAACTGCCAACAAATTACAAAATATTATGTACCTTTACAAATGCGAACGGATAGAATTGAACGACACGTTGTCAACGTTGACAACTCTAGCTCTAACTTTCTATATGAAATGTAAGAGATAAATCGACAGTATATCATTTTATTACACATAAAAAACGACGTAAGACCTAGTTCTATCTTTACAGAAAACGAAACGTTCCGCACGTTTCGTTTCCGGTTGGCGAACAATAAGCAGGGGCTTAACCCCTACCTAGTACATAATAAATATTGACAAATTCGTAAAACATGTATAATTGTTTTTAATAAATTTAGTATTTAAATACTCAGTAAGTATGTATTAATCAATATCTCCATAGACAAATATACGGGGCGCGCCTATGACGCACGGACGAACAAACACACAGCTATAAAGTATTACTTTATTGTGGCCCGCCCTCCACAATCATTAGCTATGACAAATATTGGCCGCGGAATTTATGATTGTGTACTAGTCACATTTATAATGCTTTTGAAAGTTACAATAGCTTCTTTCTTACATTTATTATTACCAATTTTATAAAATTTTCATCAAGTTGAGACCGGGCTCAGGGTCACAGGCATGTGACTGTAAACGCGACAGGTTATGGATTCGATTCCTATTCGAGGGAATGGAACATTAAATATTTTCATTTCTTCATTCAAGGTAAATTTCATTGCTTCGACCGTCGAGGCAAAGCGAGGCTTTGAATTCCGCCATTCAACGCACAATGCCTCTAGAATTCAGCGGAAAATGGGAAATGATATCGCTCAGCCTATCCTGCTGCGTGCGGGATAGGTACAGCGTAAAGCAAAATAAAACAAAAATAAGTTTTAAGATTAACTTTAAACACATACATAAATAAAATATATTACTTAACATAATAATAAAAAGTTTAAATGAGATAAAATTTAAAACATGACCTAGCGCATTTAGTAAATCTTTATATATTTATTCGTCCGACAGCAACCAGGAGAAAGATATTGGTAGCTCTTGAAATGCAAGCTCATCTCGAGAGCCCTAGACAATATTTTATTATGCAATATTCGCTAATCAAGTACTCCAACAAGGTAACAAGGTAATACAATGTAAAACGTTTCTTATATCATATACAATATATATAAAACGGCATTTAGAAAGAGCCAATCTCCTTTGAAAATGAGTGCCTTCGACGTTCTAAGTACACACATATAATATTTCTCTGTCTTTTTAATAATGCCAGAAAGAGAAGACACATTCCAGTACCGGAAGTGGGAACGGCAAGACGATATTATAAGAGAAATTGAAGAGCGGAAATCGAAATCCCCTCTGTAATAGTCTAAAACTTTTATTCAGACTGTATTTTAACTACGTTAATGGGGGTTATTATTAAAATGGGCGCAAAATCTGTCTTAAACGTGAAAATTATTTCTATTTATTATTGTACAACATTTTAAAAATATTTGTAGTTGTTCAATATTAAATAATGCATACTTGTCAAGTTACGTAGAAACTCAATACACGAGGCTATTTCAACGAAGACGAATGACAAAGGTTTTTTACAAAAACTAAAACACCGGATATCCCAGACTGTATATGAAATATTCGGAATACTAATACGTATTCAAAGGAAAAGCTCAAAATCAATACGCAGGTAAATTCCGAACTTGGTTTACAAAGGAACATTTCGAAAATTCTGCCTATAAGCTGCTGAAATCCATGCAAGATATTTGGTTGCGGGTAGATTCTGGATTAACTTGATTTAACCTATAATATTACCTACAGATGTATAAAACACAAACAAAATAAAACATCGCGAACGTCAGGAAAATTTGAATTAAGCAAGGACATATATCAAATTTGTACAAAAAAACATTATTTAATTATTTTCAGTACATTTCCTTCAAATGGTCATATATTTTCATATTTCGTTGTTGAAATTTCATTAATACAATGCTGTCGACATTTTTGATTTAATATAGATAAATGCAATGCAATGTACTCTCTTTAGCTTACCTAAAAGCATGTTCGAAATACAGAAGGAATTTCAATATACTCCAGGCCACAATCAGGATACACACTACGGTATAATCCTAAAGAGCTGGTTGAAACCAGACGGACATCGATGTTAAGTAATATTTAAATTCGCCTCAAGGGCCAAACAAGGCAATGGCACGTCAAAGTCATTTGTGATGAGTAATATACGAAATTCCAGTTCACAAAAGTGATTGGTGGCTACGATGGGAGTACTTCTCTCTGCGCCCCCATTGGCTGACGATACCCTGATATAATTTAAATATTGTCAACCTCGGAGACTTTCACCTTATGGCAATTTGATTCCACGGGGAACGTTATTAGATTTTTCTTCGGGAGATTAATAAATATATAACATAAGCATAAGATAGGTGATATGAACCAGGTATGTTGAAGAAAAAACTCATTTTAAAGAAAATATTTATGAGTCTGATAGAATGTATATAAGCGTTACATATATACGTATATAATATAAGAATATACTACAGTATATAATAACTAATGAGACGTAAATACACATACATATATGTATGTGTATATGTATAATTACACGTACTATAATGTGTTGTATTATGCTATTTTCTGGTATGTATAGTTGGGTACTAATATACTGTTAAAGACAATGAAAATCTGTTAAAGATAGCTCTCAAAAATACTGAAATGTAAAATAGAACATGGAATACCGTCAATTTTACCAAACGGAAACTCACACACGTAATAAATAGTGTTTAACTCTTTCTTTCCTTAACACAACCAATCCCCATTTGCGCGTACAAATTGTAACATATCAATCGAGTGAGCACTTCTTTGTGTTTTGTTTTGTCGCCTCCGCATATATTTTTAAGGTAAGTATATAATAATATTTATTTTTTGTAGTGAAAGTGATTTAATAACTTCTAGAGATAATTTAGATGTTCTAGTAGCCTTGATTGTATTACTTTCGTAAATATCAAAGCGTGAACGTTAGCTTGAATGCTTTGGAAAATCCAAATATGGACGGATTATAGTATCAATTATGGACTGTTCGATAATTGATTCGCTCATGTATCAGATGATTTGATGATTTTGTTAATTATAAATTAAAGTAATTAGAAGAAGATACAAATTTAACGTGTACTGGGATTAGTGACACCAGTTTAGGGCCAAGAAAAAAGGAAACTTTTTAAAAGAGGAAAAAAGGGCAGTCACTACATCTTTACTTTACAAGTATGAGTTAATAGAAAAAAATCAGGAAAAACAAAAAAATAGAAAATTAATTGACGAGGAACGAGATAAATTCTGGGCATATAATGATTGCTCTGGACCACAGTTTGACTCCTGAATTTGCGATTTTTGGAAATAATTTGTGTTCCTTTTTATGTTAAATCAAATTTTCAAAGAGTTTTATAACAGTTGTCTGTTAACGTTTTATAGTGCTTATAGTATTACATATTCTGGGTACCTATTCAACATTTAGGTACCTACATCATTATATTTTATATAAATTTGATCTCAAGTATAATTTATTGTATAATTTACGGTATAATTTATTAATATACGGTTCGGTATAATTTATTGTATGTTCAATGAAATATTAATAAATAACTTTTTAGTAATAGTTGTTGTAAAAGAAGTTCAATTTTGCGAACAAAACCATAGCATTGACTTGGTTGTGTTAAGAATGTTGCCGAATTGGGTTTACTTACCACACAGACTTAAACGCACACATACACGCAATATGGGTCAAGTGTGCGAGTTTCTTGTTCAAGAGTTTCTTACGATTTTTTTTCTTTTTTTGTGTTTCCCAAAAAATTAAGAAACACACTTCTGTATTAAATGACGATTTTACGAAAATATGCGGACAGAAATATGAAAATTGGCTATAGTTTACTATTATTACTATTTACGTTTATCCTTAGGGAGGAGAGTAGTCGTTCATATTTTTATAAATGCATTAGAAATTAAAATAATAAAAAATAAACTGGTTGTCTGTCGGTTTACAGACGGTAGCTTTTCGTGATAACGTCTTAAGAAAACATTGTTGAAAAGTTGCATACTTTTATGAATTAAATAGATTTTTATGATTATCAGTGAATTATGAATTATTATTACTAAGTAAGTTGAAAATTACAATTGTTATCGATATATTTTATATTTTTTTGTTCGAATTATAGATATTTATTACAAATAACAATGTGAACGCTTAGGCCGATCATGCCTATATAGTTTTTGCCGCGCTCTCTCTTGCACGCTCTGCTCAGGCGAAACGTGACAAATGAGTCTTGCTTCTTCAAAATGTTGCACCACACTTCAGTATTGAGTACCAATGGGTCCACTGGTAGACATCCAACCAATATCTATATTATAAACATGTTTGCAAATATATATATATTTACATAAATAAAATGTAGATGTATATGGATTTTCGGTCACGTACGTTAAATTAAGAAATAATATGACATATGAATGATATGCATAGTTATTTTAAGTTAGTTATTAAGCATTGCTACAAGCGTTTTTGCGACTGAGCCAACTTTGCATGTAAATATAAATTTTACACGGCGCTACATAATAAGGGCTTCATCGCTTTCGCCGCTATGCATATCACTTTTTTTTCTGAACGGTTGAAGAAAATTTTATTGGTTACATTACAATTAAAAGCGTTTTTTTATTTGACTTTTTAGAGTTCCGTATACTTTGTTGTCCATTCGTTTGTGTGTCTATAAAGAGCCTTTATCTCAGGCACGCTTGAAGATAACGAGTTGAAATTCAAACCACATAATCAGATTGATTGAGATCTACGGTCCCCTGATTTCCTGAAAAAATATTTTAAATATGTGGCCGTTTATATTACAAAAACACTGTGTAGATCTAGAACAATGTAAATGGCAGCTAGCATCTACATGTAGAACTAGTTCAGGAAAAAATCAGAAAACTATACATTTGTTAAATCCTAAAACATAAATAAGCTTTCAAAATAGGGCAAAATTTGATATTAAAGCCTCTAGTTAAAGTGAGGTACCTTTAACTAGAGGCTTAGGAGTCATTTATTTGAAATTGGCTTTTTGACCTCATGTCAACAATATTATATAAAACCCAAGATGTTAGATTTAATTACTTACATGTAGAAAAATAAAAGAAATACAATATTATAAATGCGAAAATAAGTTATTTGTTATTTAGTGTTTGTTACCTTTGAAAACCATACGACCATGATCCATTCTTAAAGATGACCATGACCCATTAACATAAGTAACTTAATACAATATATAAATGAGAATATTAAAAAAATATCTAAATAGAAAAAAATAGTTTCGCATGACAGACTTTTTAAGCAGGTTTATCAGCTATCACATAAGAAAATTAAAAGCGATCAGTCATAGTGTTGTTCAGTATCTACCAATTAATATACTATTAACTTTATTAAGAATAATGAAGTCACTGGCACTATCTAGTAATTTATATACTTTGTTAGGTAAGTACACACTAGTATCGCTATACAACCATACGTAAATGTATCGTTGGCTACCGTCAGACGCTATAAATTTTATACTAATTTCGAAAACATTTTAATTACTATCTCTATTAAACAGACCAAATATTTACTTATTGAAACATTGAATAAAAATAAATTAATAAAAAATGATGATTATAAACGAAAAGAAAAAAACTATAAATTACTCAAATGATATAATCGAATCAGCTGTAACAATAACAAATTATCCATTTATCGATAAAATATATAAATATACATATTTATTAAGGAAAGATTATTTAAGATTGAGATTTGTAGTATATATTGTAAAATATATATTTTTTTATATAATTCTATTGTAAAATTTGATAATATTTAAAAAATAATTCGTTTAAAAATGTACCCAAGCTCTTTAAAGGCATATTACATAAACAAACAAACAAATAAATGTTCATTGAAACGAATTGCTACGTTAAAGATATTCTTACAATAGTTTCTTACTATATGACTACACAAGTCATCACAATAAACACTGTGCATATTTGTGAAAAGTATGCCATTATAATACATGTGTACGAGTCGACCGCCGTGTCCGGCGACAAATCCGTCGACGAGTCCGGCGACAAGTCCGGCGACGCGGCGGCCCGTGCAGGACTTCTCTAAACAATAATTGCAAGGGAGAAATAATAAAGTCGGCGCAACGCGGTCCGTATCCGCTTGCAATAAAAATGTAAAACGCCACCGATAAGCGGCGACGCTAAAGGCACCAATGTGAAACTCGAGTGCTGCGCTATGTGTTTCAGTCGATAAATGTTGTTATATGTTGAATCTCCCATCCACTTTATATTTTTATAATTTACTCAATCTAAAAAATAAAAATTTTCCTATAAATTGTACGTGACAATGTCAACAATGAGTTATTAATGTAAAAATTCCTAAACAGGCGGTAAATAGTAATTCTGTGAACAATATACACTTGATGATTAAATATAAGTATATTATGCGACCAATAAAATTTAAAAAAAACATCCCTTACGTAATTTACAGTAATCTATCGACATTGCGTTCGTTCTGGCACGCACCTCACTACCACGACTAGGCCGCTTCAGTTTTTGCGTCCGGATCAAACCGCCGGGTATTTTGTCACACAAAATATAAATGTAGTCTACTTCCTTCCTTCATTGGCGCTGTTTATCTGAGTGATTAATTGCTCCTTATACCGCTTTCAGCGACTAAATGGAATTTATGTTTTATTACATATACTCATGAATAGCAACTCAACTTAATATCTCTATATGGATACATGTTTCGTATTAAAATTATAGAACTTTAACATTATTTTACATAATGTAGCGTACATATGTATGGGAAAGATAGACTTACTTAGCTGACCTGCGGTAAGTGCATCGTGGCGAGTTCAAGTTGCTAGCTTAGAGCACGAGTTTATTGAGTTTCTGTTTGTAGTAGGTATTACTGTGTATATTTTTTTTTTACTTATACACGTAATTATATAGCAATGATATTATATTATTGTTCAATGTTTGTATTGATATACCTAATATAAAACTATAAAACACGTATAATATTGCACTGAGTTTTCGCCTGTTATGTATGTAATTCGCCTGAAATGAAAGCTGTGAAACTACTCTCTTTTTCAAGATTGTGAGTGAATATGATATAAATAAAAAATGTATCATTATTAATAGAATAGACATTAATCATCAAAAAGAATGATTTTGTCGTCTACGTATATAAAATGGCTGGCATTATATAAAAGTTGTGCTCGTATGCATGCAGGTAGGTATGTGGTTCACAGTTCAACATAACAAACCACATATCGGCCTCATTGTAGGTAGATACCGCATCTACCTACAACATCGCATAGGTCTCATTTCAACAATAGACGCTCCAGACATGGCAGAGCCCGCCTCCTTTGGATTTTATTTATTCGCTACTAAAATGTAAAGTAGAATCTATGGGCGATCGTGAGAAAGTAATGATAAATACATCAATTTTAACATCGATTCGCTTTCTCGTGACGCTGAACTGTTTATTAGATGGGATATAAAGGATCGGGTAACCGTAGCCCGGAGCGAGGCCATACTTATTGAAATTACTTCTGATTGTAAGCGTAATAGGCGCTTGGAAGCCAGTAGCCTTCTAAAATTAAGGTTTTTGTTCGCATCGTATGAATTAGGTGGTTTATATGTTGACGATTGGCACGGTCGCTTCGGTGGATACAATGTTTTGATTTGATTGTGGCTTATAATGGCACGCACCTGTCAGTGATATCGACGTACCTCACGTGCTGAGATGGAACATATTTAACCGGAAGCTATTAATTATATCGTCAACGATAAATACATAAATGTGATAGAAATGATGATGATGAGTTGATGCTTACTAATAGATTATATTAATCTATATATATATATATATATATATATATATATATATATATATATATATA
>DWAP01000616.1:0-19964 GCA_018230625.1 Heliconius eleuchia
TTCTCTCTGACTACCCCGCTAGGGATAAAGCGTGAAGTTAAGTTAAGTTAAGTTACTACTGTAATTAACTATGTATATCATAATTAAGTCAGTATATTGATTATCTTAAAAGTTAAGAATTCAACATATAATTAAAAAAATAAACAAAACAAACGTTTCGTCTTATTCGCACCTGTCAGGTGTCACATTGACAACCAATAACAGAGACCTCCTCCGTCCCGCCGTATCGCAAGCTTAAAGTAGAAAGCGGGAAATTTTATAACATTTGGGCAGATCAAATTATGCTGGCGGCAAAATACTGCATCCACTGCACGACTGCCGGTCAAGGTCGAAAGACCTGCAGAGTATGACGCTACAAATTTTCTTATTATGCGACATTTTAATAACTTAAAATAAATTGAGTTCCAACTTTTTTATCTGTTTTTTTTACATTACAATTATAAAAAGAGTGTATTTATATTAATTAATAAGAATGCAATAATACTAAATGTACAAGAATTTCTAAATAATTTTTCAAAGAGATTTTAAATGTTAATAATTTATAAGCATTAACTAATTATACTTAGTAAGAGCATTATTTTTCATAAATAATAAATTAGTATCATTTTGCTTTTTAAAATTATAATTATTGTCAAACACGAGTGACGCAAAGCACCTGTACTGGGCATGCGCATTAGCGACAACTTAACGTGATTATTACAAAAATACACCTTTTCAAATGGAAAACCATTTAATTTATATATAATTGATTGTAACATTATTAATACAAGCTTATTTTATATATTTTTTTGTATTTTTTTATATACAAGTATTTTTTTGCATTTATCTCAGCTAACAACAGATACAGTACCTGTGTTGCATCAAAAACATTGATTTTTTTCGAAGCACCACCCATTTAACATATAATAATATAGAATAAAGCTTATCATGCTCTATATTAATATCTACACACAGTTTATTTATTTAAGTTAACGTCAAATATACGTTCATGTTAAAGCAATATAAACAAAAGGCGATAGTAAAAAATACTTACACTAATCACTAAACAATGAATCCGGATAAAAAAACAACAAACAAAATGTTCTTTTAACACAATTTATCACTAAACAGTTTAAAAATTGCACTTTTTCTTGAATTTTCACGGGCCCCGAAAACTGCAGGGCATATCACTGACATTTGTCATGTGCGGGAAACGATCGGGGGATATCGCGCGTGTTCGGGCGCGCTCGGAGGGGCTCGGGGGTGCTCGGTGGATATTGATCGGCAATGGCGCCTGGACGCCGGCCGTCGGTGGCGCCCCCGCGTTAATGAAACCTGATGGATAAATGTTATTTGTCATGATATTAATGTGTTATTGATTAATTGGCGTTAATTGGTGTAGATTACGATATATTTTTTGCTTTTGTATTTTATTAGAAGAATTATTTTATTTATATATATGTTTGTGCTGGTTAATTTGTTAAAAAATGTTTATCTAGTCTAGTGAGACAGATTAAGACTTTGATATACCTTTAACGCACAATATTTCTACTTGGGTTGAAAATAGAAAAGAGAGTGACTGGTCACCTATCATTCAAAATATGTAAAAAGAATAATAAATTGAACATCTTATTTAGTTTTTGATTTAAATATGACTGATTGGTATTGTGGTTATTTTCTGATGGTCGTAGGTTTGATCCTTATCTAAAAGAAATATCACATACTAAACATTACTTTCTAATCTGGTCTATCCATTTTTAATTTATACACATACTGTGTATGTTGATAACCTATTTATTTATTGCGGACTCTACATCGCTTGGAAGGTCATCTTGGCAGCTGCACATTCATCGGGACGGTTGAGGGTTCAAATCCAACTCAGAAAAATTATTTATTTTCATTTCCTCATATGCAATTTATCAAAATTTGGCGGAAAGCGTTCAGCGCAGTGTTTTAACATCAGAATACAGAGTGAATTTAAAAAAGAAATTAGTGCTATTTTTGTGCTAACCTTGTCATTTGTCTAATAATACTACTTATATACCTTAAACGGTATATTTCATGGCTTCTATAATCAGAGGTGCTAATTATACTGACTATACTTGCAGTATCTGACTAAAAACCCGGTGTTTTTTGGTTTGATCCCCGCTCGGTTAAGTAAAATTAATTCGATTTCCAAGCTATGCAAGACAAATCGTGGCGTTGGGTTACGCCACTCTGCTCGGAATATCCAGAATTGGGATGGAAAGTACAGAAAGAGTAGACGAAGTACAACAATTAGATTCTACTCTGTTTTGCAACAAAAAATAAAAAATAATAATTCATATATGACGTATATACAAACATCAAACTTTCAGTCAAACGCTTTCACTGCGTCTCTATAATAATTAAGTAAAGCAATTTAATCCACAGTTTACCTAATGAAAACTTTGTTTAATGGAAAAATTTGAATAGACACGATTACTCCGCCATCGACCACCACCAGATCGGTGGCGTTCAGTCACTGTCTCAGGGACTAATGATGCTATATATCATGTACCCTTCCCCCTGAGGGTAGCGTGCCAGCCCCACTGAACTATTGCTGAGATTCACTTTATGATAGCAAAATGTCATTTCAATACGATACTACTGTTTACATATTATATAAACGTATTAATTATTGTACTCTCATATATTAGACCAGGCAAATGGGCCTAGTGTCTTGACACTCCGTCCCCACTTTTGGCCCAATTTTCGAAATATTGTGTGTTGATTGGTGGAAGTAAACCCCGCGCTTTATCTTGTCGATCGGCGTCAAAATTTTTATATAAATAATAAATCTTTATAAATCTCTCTTCTACATGCGGCTGGCTCGTGGTGGTGCTGCACCACGTCAGACTGTAAACGGTCGACAGAACGAAGCATTTCCTGGCTTAGGTAACAGGAATACACGCAGCGTTAAGCTCCAGGATTCAACGGACGAAGTACGAATGGAATACGGAGTATGGAGTGTCTTAACTCTGGATTTCCTCTGCCTATCCTTTGATATTCTGCATATATATATATATATATATGTATATATATGTATATATATGTATATATATATGCAATATAAGATGAAGCTACAAGAAAAGAACATCCGGTTCAATACAATGCAAAACATGGTGTCGTCTTCAACATTATTTAATTATTAAACAACTCAGCTTGTACGATTCAGTATATCGCAATCACACAAGTCCGTGGTAATTTATTCCATTCCACTTTATTGCGCAGCCGCGGTCGTACTGGTCGCTATTAATTTGAGCTCATCATATAACTTTTTAGAAATCCGCTTTAGATTTATTTATTTTTATATGGTTTATCTTGGTTTAAAGAATTTTCCGTTATCTTTTTTTAACTCTCGGCAATTTATATTTTTTGATCATTTCGGTTTACCCGTGTTTTTTGGCGCTCCGTTCTGTCTGGTAGCGAGGCAAGCCACGGCGTTGAGTTCTGCCAATCAACATGCAATGCCTCCAGAATATTTGAGATTTCATTTACTTTTTAGTCGCACGCCTGTACCCCTGCGCCACGACTGGCCTCTGACTTTTGTTTATACAAAATTATTTAAAATATCGTCATTCGTGTAAGTTAATAAAATCAAAAAATTTAAACGTCTAAACCCTCTATTTTCTTTTGTTCGTTCATTTATTTTACTTTATGCGAACCAGTTTAAAATGAAACACGGAACCATAATTAACTAGTATACTAAAATATTGAGCGTGCATTAATTGTCCCAAAAATAATTTCAAAAATTGAGCTTAGCTTATTGAAACAAGATTCTAAATAAAACTAGTTGAGACAGTAGATCACATGAAATACTATTTTAAGATTATTCTGGAACTTTACTACAGTATCTAACGCGAGAGCTTTGAACATATGTCAAAGGATTCAATTCAAGTCATAGGAAAAAAAACCGTTTCTTCTGCCATAAATCGCTCATGTTTCGCTAAATTGGCAAAAAACAATCTACAGTCAAAGTATCTATTCAAAGAGATGAAGAACGAAAAAGGTTTCCGACAAATAAAGATTTACCCGCGGTGAGAACTGAACTCACAGCAGGGATATGCTTAGTGTTCCATGGTGGTATTAACTCTCAAATATATTAAGTAAGATCATACAGCTACGTTAAATAGGAAACTATTTAGCATTTCATGGATTCACCTTGGCCGTCGGGTTAGAAGGATCGACATCGACACGGAGCAGCGTCTGGGACTAGTAACCCACGTATAGATCCTTTGAAAAAGAACCTTGATACGAGTATTAACGTGTGGATTGTGCATTTCCACAATCGTCCAAGCCCCTTTCATCATCATCAAAGGCGCAAGGCCCACAGGTTGGCCTTGGCCTGGTCTAGAATATCTCTCTATTCTGCCCTATTCCTGTCTATCTTCTTCCATTTTTTTACGCTTGGAGTTCTCAAATCTTGCTCAATCCAACCATCTGAGTTTTGGTCTGCCTCGACTTCTCCGTCCATCTGGTGTACCATACAACAAAGATTTAGGTGTTCTAGACTCACTCATTGTCTGCACATGTGCACGATGCACACGATGAGCCCGTCGTTGACGCCCAACCTTGACATTATTTATTATGCCTTCGTTATACATGAGGTAGAGCTCGTGGTTGTACCGAGTTCGCCATTGCTCATTTTCCAATACTGCCCCGAATATGCGTCTTAAGATTTTGTGCTCAAATATAAATAGTGTGTTCGCGTCATTTTTGCTCAGCGCCCAACTCTCTGATTTAATCTGATTGTTAATATCGGTCTTAGCAAGTTCTTGTAGAGAAATACTTTTATGTTTCTTGAAAGTATTTTGGATCGGAAGTATCTTAGCAGTCCGAAATAACATTTGTTAGCCGCCACAATTCTTCTGCTTATTTCTAAAGATACATTGTTGTCCTGCATTACTAAAGAGCTGACACACAAATTCACTAACCCAGTTGAAAGTGCTCCTGCCATTGTTATATAGGACGGTAATGAGTGCAGTTCTTGTGACGCTTTTAGATATTTTGTTTTCGTCCAAGCCCCTTTCTCTACGATAAAAAATAAGAATGCGATAGAAGCTATAGTAAATTTCCATAGTAGGGGCATAGGCATTGATTACCGTTACGCGACAGAAATACCATAAAGTAGTACGATGAAATGAAAAATATATGTCCAATTAAACATCATTAAAAAGATAATGTTTCCGGTGCTATATGAAGAAAAGAGAAACTCGCTTTATCTGTTCGAGACCGCTCTATATAGTTTTCGTTTTGATGCCGTCATGACAAATTGCCAGGAGCTGACTGTAAACGCAATTGTTTTGGGTTCAACTTTTATTCAAGATATGGTCAATATATGTTGTATTCAAGTATTCAAGATGTTGTATTATGTTATATATTGAGTCGGATAAAATAAGTAGCGACGTTGAGCTTCATGACTCAAAACATAATATTTCAAATTCAGGCAGGTAACTAAGAGGCTAAAAAAATGTTATTAAATTTGAAGCAGCTTATTAACCTATATATACATTCTTACCTTTCCGCCCATGTCAAAGATGATAATTAATTAGCGAACCAATTGCATACCTATTGTTACTAAATCGAAAAAACATTGAACAAAGATCCTTATTATAAGATTTAGACTCCATGACTTTTAAGACAAGTGTTACAGCGGAGAAGTGAAATTCAGATAACAGCAATGATAGCAGAGAAATAAATTTATTTATAATGGAAATTGGACCCTTTTTGGAAATTGAACGGCTTTTCATTAAAACCATATTCTGCTCATGGGCACAGGAATGCTGGAGGCTGATTGGGCCGTGCCCACCCCAGAATAGCCTGGTCCCCACCCTTGAATAGTCTAGTGTCCACTTCAGAAATTTAACTAACAAAAAATAATGAAGAAATATATCTTAATATATATGTAAGATTACTTCAAAGCTTAAATCAAGCCAGAAATATCTCTAGATATGCCCATAGACTCACACCGCCGCTACAGTTAATAATGCAGCCTGTATAATAATTGTTTAATCTATTATTAAAAGTCCAGTCTAGTCTACCAGTTTCATGGTTCTCCCGTGTTACCGCTACCGATTAGAGAATGAATCAATATAAAAGTTAATTGCTCTCGCCGTATTTAATTTTAGCTTTGAAACGATTTTCTTTATCTAAAACTTTTATAATTTTATTTATTATAAAACTGTTATAATGACACTCAATTTATTATTTTTCTTTTATGATCTTATTTATTATTAAAAGAATTGCTGATATTCTAGATGTATACTAATATTATAAAACTGAAGAGTTTGTTTGGCTATGCAGCTCGGGAACTACTTAACTGTGTGTCGGCGTTCAAAAGTACATCGGAGATCTACAATATGTTCCTCAACCTGGAACATACACAATTCTAAGTTATTTTCATTAGACCATACAGGTAAGACGCGTTTAAAACCTAGTAATTTAGCTAATACTTTAAAATCATTTAAATACAGTACTAATTATATAACATAAAAAAATTATAAAAAAAGAACTAAGCTGAGTGAATCTAGTGTAAAGACACTCTCCGGATTTTGCGCCCAACTTTCGAGACATCATGTGTCTCGAGCATTGGGCGCAAAGTTCAGCAAAGATTTGTATGCGTGAGAGGGTGAACTCAAGGCCACGTTTTGTTTTGTCAGTAGAGGTAGGGTAGGAATCGAACCTAATACCGTCACGTTTAAAGACAGGCAGTGTTTCTGCTACGTCGGCTACTAACGAACGAACCCTTGGTGATTAAATTTGGATATAATATTTGCAGATTTGCATAACACACAAATGATTGTACAGCGACGATCGCATTCTTCATTATTGAATTTGGTTATCCAACTAGATAAACGGGCAGATGTCGTCGACGGCGTGCCTTTCACAAAAAAATATTTATTTAAAACATTAGCCTCAAGCCGCCTTCACACTTGACATACACTTTAATCAGCGATTGACATAATTTTTTTAAAGTTTTTATCAATTAAAACTGTGGCACAAACGTGTGACTACAAACGCGGCGAGAGTTCAAGTTGAAAGTTTGATTCCCACTTGAGGAAATGAAATATTTTATTTTTTTATTTTTTCGCTCTGATGTTGAGGCAAAGCGCTGCCCTGAGTTCCGCCATTTAACACGCAATGTCACCAGATTTTGCCAAAAAAAAAAAACGTGCGGAAAAATTTACACTAAGCTCCATCTGCCTACGAGTAGAAGACATAAATAACGTACAAAAACGTTGCAAAATCGGACTGCCAAAATTAACTTTTTTTTAACTTCCCGCTGTATCCAGCAAAAAGAAGAGGAGGCACACCTTAGTGTTAAGGAAGGCCGTTGTCCACTTTTCAAGACATTGCGTGTATTTCGAGACATTGCTCTCGAAATTCCTACGGGAACGGGAAAGTACGGTATTTTCCATTTGATTGTCTTAAAGTCGTCGCAGACAAAGTCACGGACGACGACTAGTACTTATTATATTTCAAACATATCTTTTCAATTGTAACTATCTATTTTTTTATATGCAATAAAGTGTATATAATAACAATAAAAATTGCAGTTTTCTTTCCCATTAGATGTACACGGCCTTACATATTTTCGGCCAACTCATTAGCTAGACTGGTACATTAACGATGTAATTATATTTTGAGGTTTATTCACATACTTAACAAAATAACTGGTTGTGATATACTTTTAATGAATTCTAAAATTGACTCTATGTTCTATTTGCAAGTATTTCTTATCATTTGATTATATTTGTTAAGATTAAGATGGAATTTAAACTGTTATTTAGTTTATTTATTTAATTTTTAGAGCCCAATGCTAAGATCTCTGCATACCTCTTTCACCTCATCTACTGTTATCAATATATACTGTCTTCCTACATAATCTTCGAGGAGACTTCGTGTTTCTTACGTGACATTCCTCCAGCCAGTTCATCTGTGAGCTCGGGAGTGCCCCCGCCAAGTCGATATAAACACTCCCGCCACTCAAAACACAATGCTGTTGCAAGCATATTCCTTTGTCGACCGTGTTATATGCGGTATACAGAGTAAATTTAAGAATAATATTTAAGTAAAAATATGACAAAAAATGTATTTTAAACTCTTTTTAATTGAAAATATCTATTTTTATTAAAATATCTTGAAAACTGTCGTGGCGTAGCTGCATAATGACCGACAAGTCATGGCATACTATAAGCGCGACGGTGGTTTGTTCGATTCCTACCCGGATCAATGAATTATTTTAATTTTCTCGCTGTGGTCACTATATAAAAAGTGACGTTGAGGTCCGTCTTTTAACTCGCAATTCTTAAAAATTTGGTAATACGTGGGGAACAAAATGTCCTAACACTACCATTTTCTACCATTTACACTGCGAAGCTAAAAAATATATATTCTTCACATGCATTCAATTCAATTCGCGAGCCTGGCGCAGGGGCACTAAGTATGACTGTAAACGCGACTGGTTGTAGGTTCGATCTCCTCTCTAGAAAAATGAATTATTTATTACATTTATAACTCCATTTCTTCGCTCTGGAGTCGAGACAAACCGCCACTCAACAAGCAATACCTCCAGAAATCGGCGGAAATGAGCAACGAAGTGTCTTAACACTAGGTTCCCTCTGCCTAGCGTGAAGCGGATTTAATTAAATTGTAAAAACTAAATTTTACTTCCCAACAATATTCTATAATCGTAAATGAAATGGAAAATCTAAGTAACACATAAATCAGTTGTTCAATAAAACTCTAACAACTACTGTCATTTGAATAATATCACCTCAATTAAGGCAGCGCCCACTGACCAAGCACTTACTATATAAAACAGCGGAGACCAACGATAACTCGCTAGATGTCGTGACAGACGAGCATTTTGAAGACAAGGTGCGGTGAGGCCTATTGACCGCGGCTCACCAGGAACAACCGAAAATCTTCACACAAAATAACCAAAAAAACGTAATGATAGTCAACCATTGGCTATCAAGTATGTAGATGGACAGGCGAAAAGGCAACACGCAGCAATGTAAGCGGAAGTAGATCTAAACGTCACAGTAACTCCAGAGTGCGTACAAATCACGTTTCGCGCGAATCAATACTTAAGTTGAGGCTATCATCCCCCTGTTTATTGCAGGGTAGTTGCCCCGGGGGTGGGTATCGACCGCGCCCACCTGACCGTCACTAATCAGGCTCATCCCGGACACCTAGAATAATTGTACTTTGCTGATATAATGTTGCACAAACACAAAGCGATTCGACGATCTGTTTTGAGCTATCTCAAATTTCCGATGACCCTCGCTTTGATATACAACCCGTTAGTAATTGGGGCCCTCTATCAAATAAACTACTTTTAGTGTAATACACTTGAGTCCTTAGTTATATAGTATAGTTATTTGTAATTTTTTTTTTTTGTTTTGGCTTGTTTGTATTATTATTAGTATAACTTTCGTGAACTTATAAAACGGTAATTGATCTTTTCCGTATTTTTTATCTTCATACCACACACAGTTACAGGACAGGATAGAGAGGGGAAACTAGGGAATCTAGTGTAAAAACACTATTCTCATAGTGTAAAAACACTATTCTCGTAGTGTAAAAACACTTACTTACTTACTTACGCGCTTAGCCTCGACTTGTGCCATTGCGCCACGACTGGCCTCCACTGGTCCTTAACGTTTCTCCCCACATAGCAGGGTACGCAGGAGCAGCCTAGTATTAAGATACACCGTTCTTCAGTTTCCGCCCAACTTTCGAGGCATAGCGTGATGAGCGGCGCAAACCGACGACGCTCTGTCTATTTACCGGAACGAGAAAATTATATTAGGTTTTACCCCCGAATTGGAAACGAACCAACAGTTATCGCGTTCACAGTCAGACGCTGTGATGTTTCGCCATGACGTTCCCTAGAATTTTTATAATAGATTTTTACTGATAACAATTGATATATATATATATATATATATACATAACTGTATTTAAGACTATTATAGCATTTAAATAATGTTTAATAAACTACCATTTTTATGTGAATTCGATAAAAATAAGCTAATATAACAGAAAATAAATATAATTAGTTGTTTTATAAAAGCATACAAATTAATTGATTTGTATAATGTATTCATTTTAAATTTCATCCGTTACTGAGTGGCTGACAGACAACGCACAGCTCAAAAAACAGCGTAGAACGCTGATATTTCGGTTAATAGGATCAAGTTTATAGGATAATTGGTAAGTAGAGGTAGAGGATTAAGAGAATATGAGATTTTTATTTTATAGATAAAGTCGCGGGCTACAATTAATATTTGTGTATATATACGTAGCTTCAGGCTTTTTTACGCCCAACGGGGTAGGCGGACAGGAAGAGAGACCTTAGTGAGAGAGTGTCAAGACATTGTCCTTCCGTGCATTTATGTCATTGTTGCACCAAACGGCCGCATATATATTTACATTGCACTTTATAATCATTAATTATGCTGTCATTAAATAACTATAATAAAATTTTTTTCTAGAGTTTACTAAGGTTCACTTTTTAGTTAAAACTATTTTTTTAGCTGTATCCCATATATTAAGACACTCCAATCCCCACTTCCAGCTCAATTTTCCATTTCGACCTGACATTGCGTGTTCACTGGCGGAATTCAACGCCGCACTTTGTCTTGTTACCAGAGCGAAGTAATTAAAATAATAGAAAATCATATTAATATACCAACAAAATGAAACAATGTTAAGAAATAAAAACCGTGTTAAAAAAGCACATCCCTTCACTAAATAAGAGTAACTTGAACTATTTTCTATGCAGGCAATCGCTGAGTAATTTACTAGCGGAAGCAAATAGAAGTCATGTCGGGCAATCTGAGGCGCGTAACGGTAACGTCACGCGACTATACACTAGGCTTATAATTCTTAAGGGTCCTGTATCCTTTAAGGATATGTATTTTTTTAAATTATTTACAAAGTGGAAAAAATGTTATTGAAATTATTGTTAATTATATTGATTTTCAATTAAGTTAGATCAAAAATAGGTTACGTAGTAAACTTAACTAATATTATAACTTTGTTGAACGCCGTAATATCAGTAGCTATTGGCTTAAATTAAAAATATATATTTTTTATGTTGGATAGTCTATTTAACAAGAATTGTTAGGCAAAGTAAAATGTATCAATAATGGACGACCTTGGGAGCTTCTGAGGTCTTAATGGGTTTGAATACCACACTCGAAGGATAAAAAAATCCAATAAATTAACCTTTAAAATAATATATAACAAGCACTTTACTAATTACAATATCATACATTTCATATCAAAGAAATAAAAACTAAAACTATAGTTTTTTCACAATTCCGAAAGAATCCAAATACTTTAGTATTAGTTGTAAGAGAGCGCACGCCACGCTTTACCCGATCGGCCCTTAAATTGTGTAATTACTGGCACTGCGCTGCGTGACCCCGTACCTACTACCTACTACCTTGTGCTTTGCGCCTTGTTCGCAATTACCGTAAACGTGGGGCTAAATAACAACTTGTATTTGGTCTTATTAAAGCCCGAATTAACTACGTATCGATCGATCCTTCGATAGTGTACTCGTACGTCATTTTGATATGGGTTAAGTAAATTAAGGGAAAATAAGTTAAGTTTTTTTTAATACTGCAATTTTAACTTAGAAAATATTTAATTTTTAGGTGTATGGAAATATTATTAAAATCTTTTGATGTTAGTAGCTTTTCTTTGTCCTTTTAAGGTGCTAGTTACAGAAATTCTACTCTCTCTACTTGTAGTGTGGGGCGGATTCCAAGAGGTGCTGGTTCAAATCTTATATTTTTTTATAAAATATTTTAATTTTATTTAGGTATAAAGTAAATATATATTGCATCCTTCTTGCAGAGGAAGGAGTGTCTTAAACACGTTCTCTATCTAGTTTGTACTATAAGTGAAGCTAACAAAAATACGGAAATAAGATCGCCCAAACTACTCATAGCAACCAACAGCCACTAAAGCATACAAATTTGATCTCATCGCGGGGGCTGACCACCACCGCTATATTTAGACGGGGTGACCGGAAGTGCGGCCGCAAAATATTTTGTGTTGTAAGATAGCGAGATTGAGACAATTCTTTTATATTTATTTTGAAATATGTGATATTTTTTTAGTTTATATTGTTATATTTAACTTAAAACAATACTTGAGATTGCTTTAAACATTTTTATTTATCATCTCTCTAACAGAAGCCGGAATAAGCGAAAATAACTAAGCAATACTCAGTTCAACTAAATAGCATCAGAGAATCTAAAACATTTAAAATGTAACCAATTTTCCACGAGATTGTACCTAGAACTATCGTGTACATTACGACACAATTGTACCACGAGATACTTTAAAGCTATATCAACATTTCAGGCTCGATTCGATTCCATACTCTGTTATCTCGATTGATAAATTGTATGTATATCTATCTAGCGATGAGAATAGTGAATACGTATATGTTTAGTTTCGCACAGAGCAAAAGGGGTGGCATTGACCACCCTCTTGAAGGGAGGGTGAGACGCATCGGGTAAATAGTTCGTTGGTGTGTTCTAGATAGTAATAAACTTATATATATTTAAGTTTATAAAAAAATATGATTGAATACTTAGTTGACCATCGGATAGAGACAATAACGTGTCTGACTGTAAATGCGACGGTTGTGGGTTCGATTCGGAATGATAATTTTAATTTCCCCACTCTTGTAACAAGTGCGGCATTGAGTTCCACCAATCGCGTGATAAATTTTCGATAATTGAGCGAGAGTGTGAGTCTGTGAACCGGCTTCCTGTTCTATACAAGATAGGGAGTCAAAATAAAAAAAATCATTCAATTAAATGCAACAAATAAATAGAATATAAACAGCTTTGGGTTAAGAATGTAAAATTATATTTTACAATTTTCTACAATTCAAACATTTATAAACGATATAGTGATGCAGATTAGTATGTCTTATCTTAAAAATTTTAAGAAGTAAAATAAATTTATGAGTCACAGTAAAATTCTGATATTGCGGCGTTAGGTTCCGCCATTCCACACGCAGAGTCTCGAAGACAAAGAACGGAGTATCATAACAAAGTTTTTTCCACCTATCTTAAATTTAACACTATTGATCTACATAAAAAAATATTAAGCATAAAATAAAACAATTTCACTTATTCTCTAATATTATCAATGGCAATACATTTGGAGATCCATCACGCGAGGGGTGGTAACTACCCCTAAAAGCTATATTTAGACTGGGTGAGACGCATCGAAAACATTGTTTATATGGAGACGGAAAACGTGCTATTACACTATAGTAAATCGCAATGGTCAATTATATTGGTTTAATAAGTTCTTTGATTTTCACGATTATTATACATTTTAAATGAAACTATTTTAACCGGATTAATCGCGTATATTTTCGCATATATATTGGTTTTTTAAATGTTAATTATAATAATAACAAATAGTTAGGCCGTCGTGGCCCAAAAGCACGAGGATGTTACACTCGAGGGAAATATTTATTATTTATTAACATATTTATTTCTTCATTCTAATACCAAGGCAAAGGCTTGGCGTTGAGTTTCGAATTCAGCGGAAAGTAAGGAAAGCAGTGTCTAAGCAGCGTGAAGCTGATATGATTTTATTTAATAAATAGTTAATATAATTAAATTGATAGAATATTATATAGCAATTTTATTTTTGGAAATATGATAAACACATTCTGCTAACTCCACTCTTAGTTTTATTTTTTTTATTCATATATTAAAATTATACTTACTGTATATTAAAGACTTAGGTATATATATCTTCTATTACAACTAACTTACCTTCAACGACATTTGAACCTATAACATCAACATCCTGTGCCAATCCAATGTGCAGACAGCCAGACATCTCGTCTACCATCATTATACCTAAATAATAGAAAGCTAACATTGCCTATTTAAATACTAATGTTTGCTTATACATGTATGTATGTACTTAATTTTGAATTATCAAAAGGCTTGAATTTTTAAAAGATATCAATCGATCGCAGCGTTCAGCATGATGATCATATTATACTAAAAATATATTGAGACATTTTTATAAAAAGCATGTAGGAAGTAGGTACAAAACAATGAGAAATCTATATTGGTGCCTAATTGTGTGTTCACTCGGAATAAAATTCAAACTCCCTTTTCTTGTACAAGATCCTGTTGGACTTAAAAAGTGGAGATTTGGCTTGTAAGTAGTCTAGGGAGTCTAGGGGAGTAATATGAAAGAATTTTCTTAAAATTCTTCCGAGAATCGGTAAAAAATCTTGTTTTTTTCGAAAAAAACTAATGAAATTCTCTGAATAGGAACGAAAATTTGCCGGCGACGACACAGGAAGAAAAAACAAAAGAAAATCTCGCCTAAGCTCACTGCTAATGTTGTTTTTGATATTGTTTGCAATTCTCTATTAATTGTTTTGTTTACGCGGTCACCTCGCCGAGCGAGGCGCGTCGTCGCGGCGCTACGCTTAAAAACAAAGAGCTAGTGCAAAAGTAAAATGCTGGTAAATGGGAATTCGTAGTGTCGTTTTAACGTATTTAAAGAATTACGCGATGATTTCCAGTTCAAATTTGATTGTTTAATATTTTTGTAATACTAACCTGAATGCAACAATTTTTTTAAGCACTTAGTTGGCAGGCCAAGTACCATATGGATTTGTGAAGGTTGGTCGAAGAAGCCGTTGGATACGAGAATCATCAGGGAAAGCTTACGTACTCCAACGGCTTTAGCTCGTCACTTGGCTAAAACGACGTCGACGACGACAAAAAAATTAATTATCTTCATTTATCCGCTCTGGTAACGACCAAACAATGGGTTAAGTTACGATAAGCAAAGATCAAGCTTTTGATATATATATAATTGTATAACCTTCAGTAGAAAACACACAGTATCTTTTTCTAGAGAGTTTCGGCGTTGAGTTCCGCCATTTAACACGCAATGTCTTGATAATTGAGCAGAAAGTGGAAAATAAAGTATCTTCACGCTACACGTAAAATAAAAAAAAGTATATAAAGAAAAAAGGTTCAATTAAACTTTCCAATGAAACGGAATATAAATTATTTCAGCATGAGCTTCATTAGGGAGGGCCATGACATCCTCCCTCGCCCCCTTATTTACCCATCAAATCTATAGAATAATGGATAGTATCGCTTTAGAGTGCATCTGACGTTGCAATTTACATGAATGAATTAATGTATACGGTGTAGATGACTGTTTATGGTTTTATAGCAAACAGGCTATAGCCCGCATTCTTGTTTGTGTGGACTATGAAACCGTAAAAGTGTGTTTTTGTTTAATTTTTAATTTCTGTAACGGGACATTTCCATTTAGTATTGCTTTTGTTTTAATTTCACGCTGTATCCTGCTTATAGGAGAATGAAGTCAGAGAAAACTTAATGTACAGAAATTCCGTTCCCTAAGCACCGATGAATTTTCTAAACGATTTACGTATTGAGTGGTGGAACTCAATAGCACTTTGTATTCTTACTGAGTGGGAGTCGAACCCACAACCGTCGCGTTTATAGTCAGACGCTATGTCGCAACGTCCACACGTAGTATTGCTTTAATAGTTAACAATTTTAAATAGTTCATAATTAAAAAAAGCTACCGTATAAAAATATTATATGTATGTATAAAACGCCATATTATTTAGTGCTAAAAAAACCATTTAATATATTTTTACCACTGCTTATATAGTAAATGACTAAAACATAATGGACCAATAAGATTCTTCTTTTTGTCGTTGAGGTCTATGATTCACAACATACTTCACCTTCATAAATGGTGAATCACGTATCGAATGCCTTCGTGCGTAATTTCATTTAAAATACAAGTAACACTTCCTTTCTCTTTTACTTAATATTTTTAGTCAGAATATGTATTGCTTTACAAAATTTGCGACGTCATCGGGAAACCCAATTGTGAGATAATATTAGTTAATTAAGTATAAGCAATTATTGCGCAATATAAAATTTCATTAAAGGCCCTCTTGGCCGCTATATCCCGTATACAGCAGGATAGTCAGACGGTATTAAGACACATCGTTCGCCACTTTTCGCCAAATTTTGGAAGCATTGCGTGTTGAGTGGCGGAAATCAATGCCGCTCTTTGCCTGTACACCATAGCGAAGAAATGGATATATAAATTTAAATAAATATTTCATTTCCTTAAGTGGGGATCGAACCCACAACCTTAGCGTTACAGCCACACCCCTGAGCCCCTGGCCAACGACAGCTTTTAATTGACACCTTTCCCAAATACTGCTTTATTACTTAATTCTTTTATTGGACTTTCAACTTCTGGTCAATAGCGGCGGTGGGTCTCGTCACGTAATAGCCAATGTCCTTAGGAAGGGCTCTAAATGTTTTTTTTTTTATTACTATATCGTTCTAAATTACTATATCGATATTTAGAAGACTAAGTAAGTGACACATTAATAGTATATCTCTGTCAACCCAAAATAAAACAGAATTAAAAAAAACTATAAAAAACTTCGAAAGGAAAAAAAAGACCCCTTCTTCCCTCTTTTTTTCATCCCCATGAAAGCAGAGAACAGAGTGCCTTATCACTAGGGTCCCTTTGCCTTCCCTACTATATGCGGGATACAGCGTGAAGCTACAAAACACCTCTCTAAAGAGTAGAATTGAAATGTGACATAAAGGATACGGTTATATTGAAATTTCAAAGGTTTTCCAAATCCGAACAAGGCGCAGTTGCCATGACCTTGTCCTTGATGATGATCCTCCGATTACAACTCGCGATCCGACAATGCACGTTCACTTACGAAGTGAAATATTATATTATATTATTATTTTAAGTAATATCTTTATCGTCATCATCAACATAAATAAAGAAATTTAAAAAAATGTAACGAAAAATGAACCTTATGTCACTTTCGACAATGCTTTTAATCATAAAATGAGACATATACTTACTAATTTGTATACGACCGTTTTTTAAAATAATCCGTGTTGCTCACATTGTATCGTTTAATACGCACTTGAGTGCAAATTAAACGATACAATGTGGGCAACATTTTACTCAAATTAAACTTCTTTTTTAGCTTCACGCTGTTCCGGCTCTTCCGCATAGCCAGAGTGGGCAAAGGGAATCTGGGAACCTAGTGTTAAAACTCTTCGTTCCCGTTAAGACAGCTCCGTTCCCCGCTTTCCGCAGAATTCTTGAAGCATTGCGAGTTGAGTATCAGAACTCAACGCCGTGCTTTGCCTCGACACCAGATCGAAAGATGAAAATATTGAATATTTCCAACTTAACTTCATAATAAAAAAGAAATTATAACAATTTTGTGGAAAAATTTACTATGGAAACATCCCATGCGGGGTTCGGATTTTTAAAATACTTAAAATTTTAATGACAGGGGTTTGTCATCGACACCGGCCTCGTGACGGATCACGCTGGGGTGATAATGTGCTCAGATTTTTTAATCATACTTGATTAAGTTAATAATTACTTTCTTCAAAGAATATATTACAAACATTTTTAAGATTTATTTATAGTGTAGAGATTAGATTTATTTATAGCTTGACGTTGTATACCGCAGATAGCAGAGACTAGGCAAAGGGAACTTGTGTGAACCTTTATAAAATTTTACTTAATTTAGCTCTCAAGATATATTGACGTTGACTTCCGACCTTTAACAAAATAACTCAAGAATTGGACTAAAACTGGGGATAGAACGGAGTGTCTTAACACTATGTTCCCTTTTTCTCTTTCTATATGCGATAAGTCTAAAAATATAACAGGTACAATGGTCATATCTATCTATCTTTTCTTACTCGCGGTAACACAAAAGCTATTCTAAGCGGGGGTGTACCATGACAGATGACCGTGAGCGACGACAGGGGGCAATGCGGGGTCAGGGAGGTCCTCTAGATTTATTATGGAGATAATACTTAGATTTGCAAATACTTATTGATGTAAATACAGAAAAAAGTAATATTATTTTTTATTTTTTTCTTCTTTTTTTTCAGCTTCACGCTGTACCCCGCACACAGCATTTACACTTTTCGCTTAAACTTCCGAGCCATTACGTGTTGAATGGTGGAGCTAATAGCTTACCGTCGTGCCTTGTCCGTTGCTAATATATATAGCTAAGATATTCACGAAAAACAAATAATATGACAGAATATATTATAATAATATCAATAATGAATTAAATAACATAGCTAGAATACGTAACGGTATTATTTAGGTGCTCAATATTTAAATTTTAGTCAAATTTATAACTAAAGATCATTGTAACCGTGTCCAATATACCTACTATTATTTTGATTTACTCTCGGTACAAAACAAACTAGATCAGCTCGACACGATGACGGATGACCACAGGCAATGACAGAGGGTGTTGGGGGAGTGTTAGAGAGGTGCCCCCAGCACCTAAATTTGTTTATTGTGTATCTTCACGCTGTATCCCGCATATAAGAAGGAGGGTAGGCAGAGTGAAACTAGAGTCATGACATTCCGTTCCCCATGCACCGTAGAATTATCGCGGTTTTGCGTGCTGAGTTGTGGAACTCTACGCCGCGCGTTTTTCTACCAGAGCGAGAGAACGAAAATAAATATGACCGTCCCCTTAACTGGGGATCGAGCTCACAATATTTTTTTAAGTATAAATAACATTTCACCTTTACTTAAAAAGTACTTGAATTTTGATTTTTTTTTATTTTACTTGACAGAAAATAATAATTCATACAATAAAAACATAACACATGCAAAGATTACAGTAAAAACAGTAATAAAAAATATTCACGTACATTAAAAAAAAAGAAATCCAAAATACCACACTCTACTCTTACTCTAAATTACATTAAAATAACACACATTTTTTTACCCCGAACTCAAAATTAAAAAAAAATCCCCTAAAAAAAGAAACGCATCCCTCCCTCCAGTCCAAACGCGCAGCAAACGGCGCAGTACCATCTATTACGTTACAACTATCATTATGGCCACTATTGATTCCTAATCCGCACTTCCTGATGTTACGTAACGCCACCCTCCCCCACCCTCCGAGATTTACAACCCTCTTTGACGAATTATTGGCCGGCCTTTACAGATCATTTCTATTTTGTTTGTAGCCGCTACGCTTTTGCCATTGTATTGAGATTGAGATAAGTGCTTAGAATAGTTATAAAGATATAAATAAGTACTTGAAATAGTTATAGTTGTACTTTATTTTTTATAAAGTTTGTAAATAGTTATGTTAATAATGTATAAAAAAATCAAAGACAAGTATTTTTAATAATAATCAATAATCATTAAGAATAATCCAATGTTAAGATCGTGTTTTTATTTTTTTTCGCAATAATATGTAAATTGCAGTTTTTTCTTATTAACACATAAATTAGGTGAGGCTGATTAAATTTATAAATATGTTTTATAAATTTATAAGTATGAATTTTCAATATGTATACTTTTTTTAGTATTTAGTATATAACAAAAAAATATTCTACAAAGTAAACAAACGTACTCATATGCTTATAGGCAAAAAAACCAAGTTTCCAATAAAACATATTGTTTTAGTTAAACTCAATTGATCACTGTTGATTAGCAAAAAATATTTTAATAGGTAACTTTATATTAACTATACGATCATAACTTGACTATAAATATTATTTCCTGTATATGTGAATTTTGATTAGTTATATAGTTCCTAAAAATAAGAAAGGCTTATGACAAAATTTTGTCTACATATGCAATAATATAAATAACAAAAAAAACATAAAAGTAGAACAAACAAAAACAAAACTCATAAAGCTCATCATTCCATTGAAAGCTCGATTCTAAAGCTAGCCGCTTCTACTACCGTATAAGTGCATCCGTCGCACTCGCGCCGCACCGGCCGTGTGTCCGGCGCGGGCGGCCGGTGGGCGTGCAGGCTGCACCGCCCCCGCCCTCCCCTCCCCCGCGACCCC
>DWAP01000617.1:0-19956 GCA_018230625.1 Heliconius eleuchia
AATGGAAATATAAATTTAAGTAAATACTTCATCTCCTCGAGTGGGGATCGAACCCGCAACCAGTCGGTTTACAGTCACACATTGTGTCGCTGCGCCACAACTGGCCATACTGTGTGTGGCATTACTTATTATTTGAAATATTTAAAAAATATCCTTAATACTTTGCACTTTTAAGTATTTCCCAAATAAAAAAATATTATAGAATATTAGTTTAAATATCTTTAAAAGTAGTTATATTTTAATTAAAAAATATATTTTATTTATTTTACATATATAATGCAGATGTTCATGCTCCATATTTAGAGCCTATAGTTTCCAAAGTTTAGATTCATATTTTTACAATATTTTTAATAGTATCTAAATTATTAAGCTTCCCACAGGCCACATACCATTGTTCCATCAATCACAACTGTCGGAATAGAAAAATAACATAATAAACTCCAAGGAAATATCCATTTAAACTTCATTGCACATCTACTGAGAACATTCTTCTGAGTTCTCTGTGCGTTTGGATTATGCGGTTATTTGTATATAATTCCTGTCATTGAGTTAAATTATAAAACGAATTTTCAAAGATAAGAAAATGATAAATTGTAAGTACCCGAATTATGAACGGTAGATACACGTATCATTTCCATGATTAGCGCGATGTAATATAACCTATTTAATGCAGCATAGCTTGATAAAAGGGCTTAAAATTTATTAAGGCTTAATTTTTATTTTTATTTAGATTACTTTACATGCTAGATAGCCCTTTTGAACCGTAGTTCCTGAGATTCGTGCTGTAATCTAAGCAAGCTCTTCAGCTAAATAATACAGGTAAGTATAAATAATAATACTGTACTATGTTATAATAAGTAAATAATAACTGAATTTTATAAAATATATACTGGAGTTAATAGTAATTAATACATATAATTAAATATGTATTTGTTTGAAATTGATTTTAAAAAAGTAAGTCCGGCTGAGTTTTTTGCGCCGGTTTTTCTCAGATCTGAGGCATTAACTTTAATGAACTGGTGGTAAATTTTTGACGTTCAAAAAATGAAGCATGGAACTTCTTATTTTGAATAAAATTATTTGAATGTGAAAATTTTAATTTAGTAACAAAGAAAATAGGATATGCTTCAGAGAAGGCAAATGTTTGTGTGAAATGAACAACTATAAGTTTGTAATGATATTTTTCTATGAAATATCTATAAATTTTTACATTTTGGTTTTTTTTACAACCATTAGTACCTATGCTCTCTCTTAGTGCGAAATTTCATAACTGTAGGTCTACAGGAACCACCCTATAGGTTTTGATTACGGGGCGACTTTCATGCAAAATGCAGCTAAATCGATGCATAAGTGCTTGATTTTTTTGATGGCGTTGTTGACTCAGACGCTTGGTTTTTTTTCTGTGCTTCATGGGCCGACAGATTTAAATATTTGATACGCGCAATGATGAGAAAAATGGACAGACGGACCGACGGAGAACAATAGGACCCTATACAAGTTCTGTTTTTACCTTTACAGGTACGGAATTCTATCATTCAAACTAAAATACTTCCCATTGAACCCTAAACTTAGAAGGCACACTACTTGAAACATAAACTTTTTCGCATTTCGCATATTATATTTGTATAGCAATAAAACAACGTATATCCCCGCGGCGCGGTTAGACGGCACACAATGGAGTGCCATCATATATTGCACGGTATATTCCCAAATGCATTTCAATGAATGCAATCTAAGAGACGGCTAAATATAAAATTGCCAACATTTTATATTTCAAAACGTTTTTAAATATACATTTTTGTTCGTAGGTTTATTTTGTTTAGTAACCTAAATCTTGTTTGTTTTTTTTAATCAGCTTCACGCTATCATGCATTCACGCTAGCAGACATTGGCAGAGGGAAAATATAACATTTCGTTTCCTCGAGTCACACGCTTCTGCTCCAGCGCCACGAGCGGCTTCATTGGTTATTATTTGTGGTGATCATAATTTGGTAAAATAACATTTTGCATATATATTTATAATATACATAAGAGAGCTCAGTGCTAGATTGAGAATATCATAAAAACAATATTTACAACGCACAAACGCGAAACATAAAACAGTTTTTAATATTAGATTAATCTAATATTAAAAACTTTATTATTTTTATATTTAAATTTAACAATATCTTTAAAGATATCGTTAAATTTAAACGTAATTTTGAGCTAGTGTAAATATCATACAAAGATCTTTATAAGACATTGATTTTAACTTCTCGGCAAAGAAAATACAAATGTTAATATTACTCTATTACTCACACCCTGCTATAATAAACCTAGAACTATAGAAATAATACTGACACGTGCCAACTACTCCACCATAGCATTTATGTTTCAAATAAAGCATTTTCCAACATAAACAATCATATAAAATGAAATGAAAACAATTCTAGAGTATTGTTTCTTTGTTTAAAACAGATGATGGTATTACGCCGATAACCAATGCCAAACATTGAAATATAAAACGTGTCACATTTCCATCACGTCAACTGGATAGATGTTTAAATAATAAATATATACATATATTATGTAGACTTATTTACCTGCAGGCTGCAATGCATGTAGGATACCTACTTGGAGATTATACCTATAACCTTGAATATATTAAACGTAATTAATTGTTAACCTTATTTTACATTATTATTTTTCAGCTTCATGCTGTAGCAGAGTAGCCAGAGGGGAGAAAAGGGTGGGAGGGTGAAGAAAATAAAATATTCATAAATAATAATTCATTCCCCCGAGTAGGAGTCGAACCCACAGCCATCGCGTTACAGGCACTCTGTGGTATTGTGCCCCTGCGATACGACGGCCTCAAGCATTATATACATATATACTTACATATTTTTAAATAATAACATTAAAAAAAAATAGATAGCATCCTCTCTTGCCAAATAATGGTTCTTAAGAATAATCTTTGGGTATCGGAAACCACCGGATGAACATTGTTAGCAACTTACAAAGATGTAAACAACAAAAATTATCTGAAATAAGAAACTAATATGAGTTCCCGTGTGGCTCGGTAAACGCTTAAAGCGCTTAGCCGGTATCTTAGAGACGCGGTTCGAGGAATAGTATGTTCAAATTTTAAAAATGTTTTTAGGATTGCGTACCTCGAACGGAACGGAAACGACCCAGAACTTGTCAAGACCATTTTACTCGAAACCGCGTGAATGAATATCAAATATTCAGATCTAGGGTTCCGTGGAGCGCAGAAAATTTAGCTTCTAACTCAATCAAGAGATTAATCTAGCTTTTAACTCAATCAACGCTGCATTTTTTATGAAATTCGCTGCGTTATTAAAATTTATAATAGTAATTCCTATATCTCAATTAACTATTACTTAAAATAGCTGTACTTAATTTATTTTAATTTATATTAAATTCTTATGTCATTCTGTTTATTCAATGTTTACATGTACAAAGATAAATTTTCAACTTAAACACCTGTTATTTTATCATCGAACAGGTTGTCAGCGTTATACAGGCTTCTCGTTGCTAGTACTTAAGTCCATAACATATACTTCGAAGCAAATAAAAAATATAATATTCACGCTTATCTTAAACTTATCTAGACTTGTATAAATGGCTTAGCCTTAAATTTTTCAATATATAAAACTCTTACATTACTGAGTGACGAACAGACAGAGCACAGTAGAAACAACTGCCCACATAAATCTGAAATTTGGCATGAATTTTCCAGAGGTTTTCTCTAAATTGCTACGGGAACCGGAAACTAACAGTATTATATTGTAGAAAAAAAGAAGCAAAGCAGCGGTAAGTATACAATTTTATATCAGTTCCTTCATTATATTAGTTTTTTCATTAACGGATTGACAAAAAACGATGCACCGAACGTACAAATAACCAAATGATAACCTACACTATAATGACTCATTTTGGTCAATGACAAAGCGATTGTTATGTTAATATTGCCGCATATACAAATGCATTGAATGCATGCATCATGCAATGCATGATAAAAGTTTCCTCTAATGTCTGTCTCATAAATGAGAATAAGAGAATAGGGAACATACTACATTTTTTTAATTTTTCGCCGCAATTCTGGAGGCTTTGTGCATTCAGCGGTGGAACTCAACACCGCGTTTTACCTCGGCAGCAAAGCAAAGAAATAAAAATATTCAATATTTAATTTGTTCGAGTGAGCATCGAACCGAGAACCTGTAGGTAAACTACAGGTTCTCGGTCACACTCTTGTGCCCCTGCGCCACGACTGGCCGGCCTCACTACTTGACTACTACGCATTACTTTTATATATTTAAATATTTTTTAACTTAATTAATAATTAACTATACAAAACATAATAAAATTAAGATAAAAAAATGTAATCAAATCAGCTTCACGCTGTATCCCACATACAGCAGAGTAGGCATTCCAAAATTATTACAATTTTTAGGATTCTGTACCTGTTAAGAAAAAAGGAACCCTTAAAAGATCACTTTGTTGTTGGTTAGTTAATTGAAATTCAAACCATATACTCAGATCTATGGTCCCAGAGTTCCTAAAAAAATCGTATTTTACATTAACCTAAAAAAAAATACCGTTTACATCGCAAAAATATCGTTGTTTCGACACTATAAAGAAAATCAAAATGAATAGGGTACTTCCAGTTGACCTAGAGTTATGAAATTTGACAGCTAGCATCTACAGATACTATTAGTTTGGAAAAAAATCTGAAAACTATAAATTTATGGTTAAATGCTAAAAAATAATAGCCTTAAAAGGGGGGTAAATTTAATATTAAAGCCGCTAGTTCAAGTGAGGTAACAGATGATAGGGCTCTCGCTAAGCTAAGATTGAATATCAGATAAAGCTCGGGATCTCCAATTTTCGTACGAAACCCAACTCCTTTATCAATAATGTATTCATCGATTTCTTATTAAAATATCACGTGTTGAACGGCACTAATAAATTTTACCCTTCAATAGTAAATCAAGAAACCAAAATAGAAATGTCTAGACGCTAGTCATTTCAATATAACCATATTTCTACGCTACGGCTATATCGCCGAATCCATCCGCCGCCGCCGCCGCCGAATCATCTATAACTACTGTTATTCTTTTAAGGTTTCATGCCATTTTATGCAGATATAAAAAAAAATACTTGTCAAATTAAAAGACGATTGCAGATCTTTTGCTGTACTCGGTAAGAACTACTTTGTGTAATATTATTCTCAACTAAGCAACTATGGTCGTCCTGGTGTCGCGTTCAGGCGCAGGTAGTGCGACTGTAACGCAACGATTGTGGGTTTGATCGAGGAAATGAATTATTATTTCTTAATATTTTCATTTCTTCGCTGTGACACCAAGGCAAAAGCCAAAAAGTGGGGAACGGAGTGTCTTAACTTAGGTTCCCTATCCTGCCTACCCTGATGTATACGGGACACAGCCTGAAGCACATACATACATTCAATACAAATACGAACAAGCATTTTGGAATACAACTTTGAACTGAATTACTGTACAATTAGGCACCTTCTTTCAGGTTATCCTCCTTCTGTACGAATTTCAACTAAAGAATTTGTAAATTTTTAAAACCGGATACAAAATTTTTAGGGTTCTACCACATCCCTCAACGAGTCAGAAACTATAACAGTAAAACCCGTTCTAAGACTAACCGATGTAAGGATCGATGTAAAATGGCATATTGTGGAATAAATCGTGTTAGGCGGTTTCTATTGTATTTTTAAACATGAAGGATTTTGAAGAAAAAATAAAAATTAATTGTGTTAAAGAACAATAGTATTATGATCTCACAACTTAGGAAAAAACACTTAGTTTTTTTATTCTCTTATCGTTACAAATGATATATTATTAATTAACGAAATTCCTAATTGGATTTAAACAGTTTAGTTTTTAAAATAACTTTGATTTGCAACTGTACTAAATCTATTAATAAATTAATAAAATTAAATTAGATTTTAATATTTAATTTTAATTTAATATTATTTTAATAGCAATTGGTGGATTGGTGGAATGGATATAGATATATGACATGTATCTATATCCATTAATATTCGCAAGTTGTTGTAATTCAGTAATATCAACATACCGAATTAGCATTATCGCGTCATCTCTCAGCCTTGGTAAGAATGTTTTATCTTGGTTTAACGATTTATTGATGTTTGATTACCTATATCTACCTGATGGTCGACAGTTAGATTTGCATTTGAAAATGTATACAGAATGATAATATATTTTATGTCCACTCGAGTAGAATTAAATATTTAGTATTTCTTCGTTCTGGTAAAGAGCTTAAGTGCGGCGTTGAGTTGCCCCCACTCCACACGCAATGCCGCAAGAATTAGGCGGAAAGTGGAGAACGGAGTCTTAGTAGTGGCCTCTGCCTACTCCAAGCGCGGGATGCAGCGCGAAGCAAAAGAAACTAATGTCATTTAAAATAAGTAATTTATAATTAAACTTATTTCATTAGTAAAAGTTATTACGGAAGTACATATTGAATGCTAAAATATTGCAACCGAATCGGATTTTGGGATTAATTTAACAATAGTAACGATGACAGTTTAATATTCTTGTAATAAAAAATTAAAACATAATTAAATAAGATGAAAATATCAATGACAAGCTTATCTGTTTACCATTAGCTAAAATATGTGACCCTCTGTTTTGGTTCTATGATTTGATTTGCTATATTTGAATAAGTGTGCATGTATAAAATTGAATAGAGACCGTCCTGGTGCATCGTGGGCACATCGTGTAGAAACCCGACGGTTGTGGGTTCGTACCCTACTGGGGGGAATGAATTATTACTTATTAATATGTTTATTTCTTAATTCTCGTACCAAGGCAAAAGCGCGGAGTTCAGTTCCCTCACTGTATGGGAAATGAAGTATCTTAATGGGAACCGAGAGTCGTACAACGACAGCCACGACATCTGATCACGAAGTTATAAATTCTATAAATTTCAATTAATTACGTATTTGTAACAACTATAAATTTAATAACTGTACAAGTTCAAGTTCCATTTTAACATTTCGCATTGAGAATAAAATAATAAAAATAGCAAACCATAAAATAGCTTTTGTGACAAAAAAAAACAATAATATTAAATAAAAAATATAATTAAACTTACGCCTTTGCCCCGGCATGACGACGGCACCCCGCTCCGACCGGAGCAGGGTCTCAGCTTCAGCACCGCCCTGGTGTGACATTTCCATCACACCCACTATCATAAAACTGATAAGAGCATCTGTGTAGTGCAATCTGTTGACAAATATTATAATAAGTAAAAGTTTTAAAATCATACAAATGTAATAAATAATGTTAAATGTTTTTGTTGGTCTTTCACACAAAAAGTACTGAATGGATTTAGATCAAACTTTACAATAATGTAACTCATAATTCCGAATATAAAGATAAGCTATAATTTATGTAAGTATTTTGTATAATTTGAATATAGACAAGTTTAAGCAAGCAAAGTAAAATAATTATTTCATGTAAAATTATCAAATATTACCACTATTAATAAATGATTGAAAGAAACCAAAATTAAAAGTATAAATACAGAAAACAAAGTAATGAAAGTAAAAGTAATAAATTTTAACTAAGCTTTTAACTAAGCACTAAGCAAATATTTAAAAATATATATTAATAATAAAACAATATATACAAATATTTTTATCAATTTGGTCCCTGGCAACTAAGACTTTGTTTTATCTAATCTTTTCATTTTTATTATTCTACAGTAGCTTACACATTTTTATACTACAGATAAAAACAATAAATAACTTATATATTTTTTTTTTTTAAATGAGCAAGTAGCTTCAAATATTTTGCTGCATAGTAGGGTAAGTAGAGGGAACCTACTGATAAATCATTCTATTCCCTGCTTTCCACAAATATAAGACATGGCATCTTGAGTGACGTAACTTAACACCACATCTTTTCCACTAAAGCAGGGAAATGGGACAAAAATTTCAATATAACCATGCCCATAATTGTAGATTCTAACCACAACCACCATATGTACAGTCAACCGCCATCCCATGGTACAGCAACAGTCAAAAGATAAGACTATAATTATAACTCAAAAACAACATTAAATATACTTTATTGAATATATTAATAAAAAAATACAATAAATATACAGTTTTATCTTATTCAAATTTATACAAACATGTATCTTATACAAACACTAGATGCAATACACTGTGATTAAATTATCTCCAATTGTTAGTTGACCTATCTATGGAGATTGATGTTACAATTTAATTAAATTGAATCATGTTTAGTCATACAACACTTCACAATTGAATTTATAGGTGGCAATTACTGTTACATTGTTTTTGTACATATTAATTCATGTATTATAACCGAAGAAATTAAAATTTTCTTAACTTTGGTATAATTAGTGTGGAGACTACTACAATGATTTAAAAGTGCTTCCAAAAGTTATTTTGAGTAAAGAATATTTTGAATTTAAATTTAGACTTCTGGACCAATGATAGATAATAAATTCATTAACACAGTGATTCAAAAATGCTTGCAAGAGCCTATTTAAATAAAGAACAGATTATTATTATTATTAGAGAGATGAACATAGGTGTATTGAGATATATTTTCTAGGTTGGCCTTGACCTTAGTTTCAAACCAATCTTTTTGTCTTAGTCTTTTTTGTAAATTTTTAAGGCTCAGTTTTTTGCTAGTAAAAATCCTGTGGAGGGTGTCTGGACCCTTATTTATTATTTTGAAGTGGGTAAAACACTCATTTTTTTAAATGAAAATTCCAATATTTGTTAATTTTAATTACAAGTGAGTATGAGAGTAACTATGAGGTCAAGGCTCCAAGCAATTAAGTGAAGTAATGTATACTGAGACTGAATATTATATACATGTCTATTAATAACTTTCAATGTGTATAATTTTGAGAAAATTGTTGAAATCTTTAGACTTATCTTTTATATTAAATTTTCTTTAAAAAGTAATTATTTTTATATTAAAGTTTAGCCAAGGGGTTTGTTTTGAAAAATATATTATTCATAATTAAATAATTAAAAATATTATTTTTTTAAATGGAAGGACTAATTTGACAAACATAGATTTCTATTACAATTAAACATTAAGTTTAGTTTAAACATCACAAAATAAATGATAACAGACAGTCTCTTATCTTGTCTGATAACTATCTAGCGAATGGTTATTTACATACACTACATATTTTTAATACACTACATGTATAGTGCAATATCTCATTAATATAATTCAAACTTATGATAAATATTAATATTTAAAAGAAATATTTAACTTGTTGTTGATGTTCTATTATAGAATACTAGTTTAACATTTACTCAATACAAGTTCTACTATCCTTTTTTCATATATTATTTTTTTTACACTATTATAATAATCTTTTCAATATACTATGTAGATATTTTAGTCCATGTTAAGCAAAATAAATCTTTAGAAACAAATAAAGAATTAAACTATTATAGTATATTTTCTTTTAGTTTACAATAATGAGCCACTATTTGTATCATAACAATAACTCTTTGGATAGCTGCAACAAACGGTATCGGAAAGAAAACGGTAAACTCTTCCGCATAAACCCGTAAGATATTCTATTAAATGAAGTAGATATTCTATTAAAAATATCAGCTAAGTCGGCTATAAAACGAACAATAATAAAATAAACTGATATAGATAAAAGATACATTGAAATTAAATAAGAAGCAAACAATTTAAAAAAAACGTGCTCCGTAGAGCGCGTGGTGGAAGATTCTATGAAAATAAAAATATATAGTAACTTACCAAGCAATAGACTATGCGAAAATCGTATTCGCTTAACCGTAACGTATTAATTGATTCAGTATAAACCAATTTATACGAAATAAAAGGTTATTTTTGGCTAAAACTACACGTGCACTACCCGTTTGTACGCGACCGCCTACACCGAACGCTACCTTCGTCGTTACTCGCTAGCGCTACTCACACTTCGCTTCGTAGGCCTCGCTCTATCTATATTCTATTCTATTCATAACTAGCGTTAAATTGGTTATGTTGGTAGCACTTCGGATCGTTCATTGCACTTTAAAGTGTTCTTATCGAGAAAAAATGTACATGTAACATTATTGTTTTTCAAAAATGTATCGTGTGTTGCGTAGTTTTGTTTTATTAAAATATGAAACAAAAAATATATATATTCTTATAAGATAATTATTGTGAAAAGTATAAGAATTCAAATGATCTAATATTTTAATGAAAAATATTGACTATAATAACTTTTACGAAACATGTTTCTCGTTGTTTTGTAAAACCGTACTCATTTTACGTGGGAAAAGTGTTCATTATATAAAAAATCTATGTGAAATAAAAATTTTAAATATCGTTACTACACTATAGCAATATTTAAACTGTCACTGTCTACGATTACGGTACTACGATTTCCCGTGATCCCATTTTCCTCGATCTATTTTTAAATTAACAAATTTAGTTTCGAAATTTACGTTTTATCTTCGCTTGCTCAAATGTGCTTCTAATTAAACTTTTAAATATACTTTTAAATATTTTTTATTGAAATTATTTATCTACCATGGTTAATTCTAGCTTAGCATACGAAATACTTTTATATATTAATTCGTTTTATTTCGGACTATTTGCTACATGTGAATTAGGCACATTAATTCTAAAATCAGTACTGATTAGTATGAAATATGAAGAAGTAACAGGACAAGGAGTGGGTAAAAGATTAGGTCAAGATTATGGCGTCCTAGTGGCTCTATTTATAATAGAAGCTGCTCGCCTATTTATTGGAAGAAAAGGAAGTCTTAGTGAGAGAGGTACTTAATTTTTTTAAATTAAAATAAACATTTATGTAAATTTTAAGTGAAATAAATTGACTTAATAATTAAAAATTATTTAATAATACTTTATACTTTCTTTAGAGGCAGCTGTGCCTTAGTGGCTCAGTCTAGTTGTTGGTTCTTTTCTCATTCAAGAGAATTAATTATTTTCATTTCCCCAATGTCAGAAGACATTATGAATATGGGAATGGTATATCTTAACTCTTAATTTACCTTGCTTACACTTTATGCGGGATACAACATTAAGCTAAGAATATGAAAGTCAGAACGAATGATATGGTAATGAAATCAATACCCTCTATTTATTAGGAAATATATTTTCTCGTTACAGATGTTCCAGTCATGTTTTCAGTATTACTAACAGTTCCTTCAATAGTGGGTGTGATTTATCTCCTCAAATGGCAAGTAGTTGTGTTAAGAATTGAATACATCTGGTGCACACTAATGTTGTCGTTGCAAACATTAGAGTTTATATTTGCGTCCATATTCATAGTCACAATGTGTCGGGGGCCTTCATATGACTAAAAATGCATTTCGATACCTTTATTAGGACCATTATACTTATATGTATAAACAATGATGCCTTGTACTTAACTTATATTTTTTACAAAATTGTATACAAGTGGCTTGCTATTTGATATATGTATTAGAGTAATAAGATCTTTAAGTTTTGTGATCTTTACATATTTTAAATAAACAACTTTAACTGTAATAATCAGTAAATCACCTTTTTATACAATTTAAAATATTAAGATCAAAACAACACACACACAGTTCACAGTGTTCAAAATATTAGGTTCCCAAAAATACATAATACTAATTCTAATGGAATAGTTTTATTTAAAATATGTATATTAAATTAATTTAATCACTGGTTCAAATCAAACTTAGCATTTGGTACTAAAATGAACAAAGAAATAAAATGAACAAGTAAAAAAAATTAAACTTAAAAATTTTTGTTTACTAGAACCATATTGTATGGAAATAAACTTTGCTAGTCAAGCTAGGAATCATAATCATTGTTGTGTAATCAATATTAATTATTATTATTCTGCTTTTATTCCTTAAATATTACTGCAAAAGCTTGACATTTAACATTTGTGCTATTTTAGTATTATTAATCATATTTTGAGTCACAAAATAATATTTAATTCTTATTATATAAGTGTGCGTGTTTCTTATCACTTTGATTGATATATTTTATTCTTACTAAGTTTCTATATTAAGACTTGCCATTATTACTGTACCAAAGATTTCATAATTGAGTTTTCTCATTTTATTATAATATAATATTTAAAAGATTTTCTTCATGTGTTATTTCATTGTAGTTCAAGTATATTATTAATTTAGTATAGTAGATGCTTGATTATCCAGCTCTTAGTTATAAAGATTCAGGACTATAAATGATTGTGGGTTTGATTTTACTTAGGGAATATATTTTTTTTAACTTCTGTTTCTCTGTCACATCTTATTAATTTACATTAAATTATCTTCATATTCATTTAACCAAATGTTTTAAGCACAATGATTAGTCCGGTTTATCAAATTTGTTCTGTAATAAATTTTTCATTTTACTTTAAATACTCCTTGTATTTAAAATTAATCATAATATATTTAAGAATTAGCTATAATTCCACATGAGTGTTTTTGTTATATTATTCATATTTATAAAATATATTATATTCTAGTTGAACTGGATTGTTATAGAAGTAAGAATGATTGATATTTTATGTTACTGTGTGCATAGCTATCCTACTGGTGGGTTTTCTTAAGATCTGATCCTCAATACCCTCCTTAATAGACTAGTTTTTATAGATTTTTAATAACAGAAATCTACAAATGACTTTACCCTTATAATAAATGTAATTAGTAAATGGGCTACTTTGGCTATATTTTTTAACAAATTATATTTTAGATTGGCAATGGAATTACTATAAACAGTACAACTAAAAAAAAATTGACAATAAGTTATAGGATATGATTTAAAAATAAATATTACTAAACTTTCATATGTATATTGACTGCCATTTTAAAATATGATTTGATTTATATAATATCGAGCCCATAAAAACGTGTGATCCCAAGTGGCCTTTTATAAAACAATATTTTATCATTGTGAATCTTCCATTGTGCATTAGTACTGTTAAGATTTACAAATTTTAAAATAGTGTGTTCAATATACCCAGTGATTGTAGAAACATTAGAAATATATTTATATGTAATCATTTTTGTGTATTCAATATATTGTGAAATGTTATTAAATGTTCTAGTCATGAATGAGAGATTTTATTAATATGTATTGAAAAAAAGATAAACGCAAATATTAAATAAGCATGCTTTTGTCTATACAGGTTTTATACAAAAACTAAATGCCGTATGTCACATATAGCTGCTAGGCAAAGGGAGCTTAGTGTTAGGACACTCCACTTACCATTTTTCCGACGAATTTTGGATGCATGCATGAGTGGCAGAAAACAACGCTATCTATTTATATGAAAATCAAAATTAAATATGTAAATATTATAAATTAGTAAACAGTACTGAGTAGGCATTCTAATTTTAACTTCTCTTTCTCCCATCATGTTTTTTGTTTTGTTTCTGAGATTACAGGGCATATATCTTATATTTCAAATTAAAAACAGGCATTTTATTTATAATTTCATTACCGTTAGTTGATTTTATTTAATTAAAAAGTAGTTTCTGAGATTTACTTATTTCGTAATATTAATATATTTAATAGGTATTTAGGTATTATAAATATTAAATACGCGCGGGTCGCAGGCGGCGAGGCGTGACTCTGACATCTTCTAAAATATTTATTTTGCAAGCTTTTATTTAGTTTCACCTGTACCGATGTTTGTTTGTTTGTAATCAATCTTGCAAGCTAAATCTCACCCACCTCCCAAAGTGACTGGCACAATATAGGTATCAAATGTAAGGGAAAGGGATGTTATTTCATTTAATACTTTGGTGCTAGCAAGCAGGCTCTGATGATGCACCTCGAAGATGGGCATATGAATTCAGTAATTACATATCACAACCCCATCGAATTTGAATCACCAGGGTCTTAAGATGGAGCTGGAAAATAGCCACATGAACTCGGTAATTAACTCGACTCCATCGAGTTTCCGCTCGTATAATTGGTCTTAACGAGAACTTTGATGCTAGATGGTAACCAGGGTCTGATTATGGAGCTAAAAGATGTTCATAAGAACTCGGTAACTAAGCGACATACCTCCATTGAATTTGGGGACGTATGACTTATCTTAGCGGGTACTTTGGGACTAGATCGTAACCAGGATAAGAAACTTAGAGGAAAGTACCCAATAAGTTTAAATTACGCAGAGTTTCATACAAAATCTATGCATAAACACACGTATCTTTTGATTGCTTTGACTTAGAAGCATAATTTTTTCTATGCTGCAAGATCTAGAAGACCTGTATATTTCATAATTATTTCAGCCTGATATCTTCAGCCGATCTCGAGATAAATAGTCTTGACAAATGAACAAAAAGAACGAAAATCGGAACATGTTTCAAAGCCGAAATGCAACTGCTGGAAAATGTTCCTCATTTGTGCTGGAATGTAACATCACTAGTTGGTACCCTTTGGGTATATACCCTATACAAACCCATAGAAAACATGTTCTGCGGGTTGGTAATACTGCTTCCAGCCACTAACACATGGAAATAAAAAACGTTTTAAATGTTAAAAATATATATATATAATTTCTGTTTTTAGAGAATGCTTCACATATTTCTTGGCTATAAAATATTGTTTTACTTCAATATAAGGAGTTACTGTTTTTATTAAAAACTAATGCACTCTTTTTAAATTACAATGTCAAATTGAATTTAATATGTAATAACACACCTTTCAATCACATATGTGTTTTCACCATACACCAACATATGAGATCTCTCATCTCACACATGTAATCTCTCTGTAAATTATAGAAAAAGATAATGAAACTGAAATAAAAATAAACAGCAAGTTAACACATTTTTTTTAAAGATGTTAACTGCACATTTTAACTAATATGCATTAGTTTTCTATTATAAGAACATCTCATATATATTTTTTGAACCATTCAAGTTTGTATCATTTTAACTGAATCTGTAATAACTTCTTCATTTTTATTATCTGCCCGTAAATATGAAGGCATTCTGGAAAACATCATTTTTTCTCTCTTATGAACTCTCCTTTGGTGTTTCATCATTGCATTCCTATAGCCAAATGTATTGCCACAAATATTACAAACATGAGTCTTTATACCCAAATGATCCACTTCAAAATGTCTTTGAAGAACTAGTTTAGTGTGAAATGCTCTATTACAAGCATTACATTTGTGTTCTCTCTCTTTGTGTTTATTTAAAACATGACTATTTAAGTTACTCTTAAAAAGGAATCTTGCTGGACATTCTGTACACATATATCTGTAATCACCAGTGTGGGTTCTCATATGAGTTTTTAACAGTTCAGCATATTTTCCTTTATATGGACAAAATTGGCATTTGAAAGGAAAGCCTGTACCATGTCTTAGACTATGATTATGGTATGCACAACGCAATCTAAATGATTTTCCACATATATCACACACATATTTATGATGATTTGGATCATGCATTGTTAAATGCTCCTTGTAGTAAGACTTATTTACGACTTTATTGCAAATATAGCATTGGACTTTCGAAACAGTTTTTACTTTACTTTTTTTTGTAGCATCTTGGGAAGGTATAGAGATTGATTTTAAAGGTTCTTTTAAGTTTTCACAGTAATCTATAGTATCTATAAGTGTATCAATGCTTTCCTCTTTAATTGGATGTTTTAAACATTCTTCAGTCTGCTTAGCTACTTTTCTAAATAATATTGCAGTTTTAATAAATTTGTAACAAACTGAACACAAATGTTTTGGGTATTCATCTTGATCATTGGTTTCAATGTTACCAAAAATTTGTAACGCTTCCAGAATATTAGCGGAATTGTTTGTACCGTGTATTGGAAATGAGCCATCTTTTAAACAAATTCTACACGATAAACGATTTTTATGTTGTTTTCTTTTCAAATTTGTAATGCATAAATTATTATAATAATCACTAATATCACTTGTTATGGTTTTTTTAGACAATTGCATAATGTAATATGCGGTCACCATTATTTTAAATATATTTTATCAATTTCTTTCCGCTAGTTATAAATACTATGATATATTTCTGGTAATTAAAAATATATAAATATATCATTAAGAAAAAATACCAAATCATACAAATTAAACTTTTTCGGTTGATATAATGTATTTTTTTTATTAATAAAACAAATTATTGATATTGTTTGTACACAAAAGTTATAAACTTGTAAGACGGCGATTTATTTTTTTGATATGACTTTTTTTAGGTTGACATTTACTGTCAAGTGTCAATTTCCAACAATTTCCAATTTCCGTACTTCCGAGCTACGACATAGATAAATTAACTATTGTTTCTAAAACAGAACCTTATAATTTCACCAGCATTTTACTTTAAATTATCAAAAAGTATTTAAAAACTTCAACTTTTTATTTACAAGATATATAATATTTTAAAAAAAAACTATTTTCCCAGGGGACAAGGGTCCAAGCCATAAGTGGCTAGGTCTCCAGAGATAGGAACCTCCACACGTCACGCCGTCTTAAGTAAAACTGCCTTCTTACTTTTTTACTAATTTAATAAAAGTATATATATATATTTATAGCACTGTCATTATCTTTGCCTGTTCTCGTTTTATTAATATAGTTTTTGTGTATGCTTGAAGTGTTTTGAAGGACAGAACAGTAAAGATTTTAACACAAATAAGATTTAGTGTTTAGAGAATAAAACATATTGAATATATTTGAACTAACGGGTCATAAAATAATGATTGCCATATTTGTTTAAAGCAATTTAATATTTAATAAATAGAAAAACAAATATTTTCTATACACAATTAAATAATCACAGATGAAATAAAAACTATTGTACAGAATTTTTATACTTTATAATCTATATTATACTGTAAGTTTGGCCAAAATCGAAAACAGTTAAATTTCCTTTAATACAAACATTTTTAATTGATTTATTCAAAATAATATTACATAAACTCAATCTTATTGTTTCAAATAAACAAAATAACCACACTGTTTCAACATTTTGTACTATTTCATTATTTAATTAAAAAAAAAGAAAAAGATTAAGAAAGATACAGATTAATAAAACAAATAATACAATCCCATAACCGTAAATTTAAAAAAAATTATATATTAAAAAGAATACCTGATTATTTAGATTGATTTTCGTTGATCAAAGCAATTCTATTTTCAACAACTACTACACTTCTATCACATTTACAAAGCTGTGACGAACCTCAATTCCCTACCAAATCTAGTGTGAAACAAGTAACTTTTAAATACATATATTTCCTATTAGGTATATCATATTCTTTTACTGAAAGAAATTATATTGGTATCGACATTATATTTTAGGAAAAAAATCAATAATTTTTAACAAAGTAACAAATATATTGTATAATATAAAGTAAAACTTGAAAAGTAAATAATATTAAAAAAATCTTTAAAATTCATTTCATTTATATTACATAACAATTCTATTTAAAAGTAAATAAATTCATTAAACATTTGAAAACTATTTTATTATTTCTTTGCATTACAACTATATATGTGTCGAAAAGGGGTTTAAATACGTCAATAATTATAAATTTTTGTGTACATTATTAAAAGCGCAATAAATAACATTCTATAAATATATTAATAATTGTTATACAGTTTCATAATCAATTACTACTTGGATATAGACAATATTTTATATTTCGATGAATGATATTAATACTGTTTAGCTACATATTTAAATTAAGCTTTTGTTGTGTCATGCATATTGTAAATAGTTTTTTTAGCATCAGTCTGTATCTCGCGTACATCAGGCAAAGTGAAGTTAACATAGTGTTAAATCAGCTTCTCAAATACCGCTCTATTTCCGAGACATTCAATGTAGGTTGTCGACACAACGCCACGCTTTGTCTTCTTACCAGAGAATAAAATAAAGAAATGAAAAGAATATATAAACTTAACCAAATATAGAAATTTTAAGAAGATATCATACATTATACAATTTAATTATGATATAAAATATTTAAACAAGCTTTCTTATTTTTCAATCATTGACACAGATAACAAACAAAACAAAATGCATGACATAACATATTTAAAAAATATATACATATTTTAAATACCTATAAAACAAACCAGTATTGTATTCCGTATTAAAATCAAAATTTATATTTAAATATCAAAACATTTACGAATCTCAAAAAAAAATCCAATTTAATGTGGTCATTGTTTAATTTTGGAAAATACTAGAGAAATAAAGTAAAATATATAATTATAATACTGGTACAAATGTTTATCGATTTGTTTTGATTCATATAATATTAATATCATATGTACTTTTATTTGATAACAAACCTCTAATGTAAAATAAAATAATTAAATTTTGAAAATTTATTTCTAATAATTAATTGTGTACACACAGTTTACACAATAGTAATTAAAATATAAGTTAGATTGTCTATATAATACTGGATTTTGCGACGATCATGAGGTATTAATTAAGCAATAATTAATTCTTTACAAGAATAGGAATTGAACATTATTTTGTAGGCCGACTTTTAGTCAAAATTAATATTGAATAAATAAATAAGAAAATGATTAATATATCCTCAGTATAAAAGAAAAGTGACATAAATAGAATTATGTCCAAATGTATTTTACAATGTTTTTAAAATTTACTTTTTAGCTTTAAGATGGCATATTAATTTTTAATGTTTAGCTTAATGCATTTGCAGCGATTTTTTATAAATAAGTTATAATAATAAATAACATAGTATATAAAGTGTCTTTGATCCATCATCGCGACGAAAAACATAAAAAAATTATGACACCTTTCTATTTAACTGACAAATAAACAGTCACGAAAGTGTCAAAAAGCTATATTATATAAAAGTCGGGCGACAAATATAAATTTTAAAAGATTTCAAGGTAGTATTGGTTTTAAGGTATATTATGAAGTAAATTTGAAATCGAGTGCAATTTATAATTAGCGATTATTCTAGAATAGTAAATTATTATAAATTTCTACATATTAAGGAATGTGGCAGCTCTAAAAAGCTGTAATTAAAATTCAATTGACCCTGACAAGTCTTTCTGGACACTTTCAAACTAACTACACAATTGTGACTATATTTGGGTTGATCTTTTTTTCTATTTTTTTATATGAGTATAAAATATATTTTGAAAATGACAAAATCGTTTCTATAGTCTATCTGTGACCAAAATATTTTTTAAAGAAACGGCATGACAAAAAAGAGTAATTACTAAATGAGCCCTAAACATTGATTTAACAGGACTTGATAATGAAAAAATAATGAATATAAAAAATCATTACTAATATGGTAATATGCTGGTCATATAAAACCTTTTAATTTTGTATACTATATTATAATTTACAATATAAATGAAATATTATATAGTTTCGTTTATAAGATCGTAAATATTTAACACAAATAACATATATAGTTAAAAATAAATACCTATAGTTAAAAATAAAACGGATGACAACGCTGATAAGAATAACTATAGACCTATTTCGTTGGCAACTGTAATTTCAAAAGTATTTGACAGTATTCTTAATACTCAGCTTAATTCGTACATCCAACTGCATGACAATCAGTTTGGTTTTAAGCCGGGTCTGTCAACAGAAACTGCAGTGCTGTGTCTTAAGAGTACTGTCACCTACTACGTAAAGAGAGAAACGCCAATCGTTGCCTGTTTCCTTGATCTCTCTAAGGCTTTCGACCTGGTTTCATACGATGTGTTATGGAAGAAACTTCATAAAAGTGGTTTACCTATAGAGCTCATTAACATTCTTAAATATTGGTATGGAAACCAGGTCAACAATGTACGATGGGAGGGAGCGCTGTCGCGCCCGTACAGTCTGCAGTGTGGCGTGAGACAAGGGGGTTTGACTTCGCCAACTCTTTTTAATATTTATGT
>DWAP01000618.1:0-19949 GCA_018230625.1 Heliconius eleuchia
CTCTCTGACTACCCCGCTAGGGATAAAGCGTGAAGTTAGTATAGTATAGTATATACCAAAGATTGAGCAATGTCGTTCATGCAAATAGGTGTACGCATTTGGCCCTCTCCGCCCACCCAGCGCAAAAAAACGCGAAGCTTCTTCTTTTACTTCTACTAATACGGAATCTCTTAAATTAAACTGATTACTATATAAAAAAATCCCCCAAAATTTTGTTTTCAGTCATTCAACACACAATATCTCCAAAAGCGATAACTTAATTTCATTCCACACAAGCAGACTAATATACGCGAAATGTTCAGAAAAATCTAGATTTTTCAACAAGTGGTTTCAGGACAACGCATTTTAAAAATACAAAGGATAACTAACGCCCGATGTTTGCACTAACATAAGTTTTATATAATGTAGACTGCCCGCAGATGTTGATATCTGATAGTGGAAATTAAATAACCCGTTTAGCCCCTACTAGTGACATTTAAAATATTATTTTCGATTTCGATTTATCATGACCGAGCTTGTTCGGTGGTACAACTAACGCCGTTATTTGTTTTAAGAAACAAATATAATAAGAATTAATTTTTCTAAATGGGGATCGAACCAACAATGCTTGCGTTTAGTCAGGCGCCGCCCCACTTTGCTTTTAAGGCCTTGGTATCTATAATACGGTCAGCAGGTCGTGGCCGCCTGACGTTAGGTTTTTTGAACTTATGCGAATTGTTAACTTTGGAAAAAATATTCCAAAGTAAGGGAAGTCCTAAAATCAAATATAATCTATCTATCTAACCTCTAAATAACCTCAGGGCGGCCACGACTTGTTAACGGTACTGTATCAACAGTAAACTCACAGGCACTTTTAAATAGTAGTTGGCTTCGGCGATTCATCAATGCAGCCAAGGCACCATTAACCTGGTACCAGCAGCAATACGCCTTTCCACATCCATCTCGTATCTTCTGTCTATTCTGATCTTGCATGCCATCTTTCCTTCATTTCTTTCAAATACAAAAACCTTTGTCTTACTCGCATTCAAGCTTAGACCACTATTATCACACACTTCATTCAGAGTAGTAACTAATACCCTCAACTCGCATTCTGACGATGCAGATGCAGCAGACTGTTGTTTCACTTCGCCTTCCTTTTGGATCGTAAAGTTACATAAAAATCGTAGTAGTGTCACTGCTGAGAAAATTCTTAGTTAAAGATGTTGCATATAAGGTGACAAACTGATAAGCCAAAAAGACTAAGATATTTTAAATACAAACATTACCAATACAAATATTATTAAGTGGAAATTGAACCTATTGTCATCGTTCCTCCTCATCCTAAGCAAATATTTTAACAAAAAGCTGGATAGAAGGTAATACAATATTAATAAGTAACGTAGCCGTTTAAAAAATTTTATTAAGCTTTCGCATAAAACTCCTCAAAGATAATATAAACACAACAATGGGATTCACAAGCTAATCATACATCTCTTACGAAGAAAACTCAATATACGTCATAATAGGGTTATTTATTATTATTTTTCTTTGTCTTTGTTGGGTTAGTTTAGAAACCGTCGTCACGAGGTTGTGGACTCGATTCCTGTTCGGGATATTTATTATATTTGAATTATTTTCACATTACTCCACTCTGGTAGACAAAGTTACGCCACTCAACGTCCGTAAAATCAAAGAATGTCGGGAAAGGAGTGGCTTAACTCTGGTTTCCTTGTCTACACTGCTACGCAAGAACAGGTGTGAAGCTAAAAAAAACATCTAACTTCTTTAGTGCCTCTTTTCATATAAGGAATGCAGCATGCAATCAGCTATAAAATGCTAGTATTATGCATATTATTTTTGAATATTTATTGTCTCTCAGGTAAGCCGCATTAAAATGTGTTGATTCGCTTGAAATTTTTAATTCCAATATAATAGAATAAGACTTGAAAATATTATAAAATAAAACAGCCATCCATATATCGTTTGCTTCTAATTGTCCGATTAAAAAGTTCTCGTTACTCCATATATTAATTACTAGCGGCTCGCCAGCGGCTTCGCCCGCTTAAACTACATGATAATTGATTTAATAAGCAGAATTGATTGACAACTAAAATGACTTCTAATATGATTTTTTATTACTTTAATCTGTAATATTCTAATATGATTTTTTTACGACATTATCGTAATTTCTATAAGATTTTTGTTTATCAGACTAAAAAATACGACCAATTGACCGTTGATATTTGATTTATAAAATATACATACAGCTAATTATTTATTACACGTATACTATACGTATATTTTTGTAATATTCCGTTCTTTTTACCTATGTTATTATTTTTTTAAACTCTGTTAAATGTACTGATGCCAGTTAATAATTTAATTTACTAGAACCAAGAAATGAAAATATAAATGTAAATAAATATTTAATTTCCTCGAATGGGAATCGAACCCACAACCAGTCGATTTTATAGCCACACTTTATGCCCCTGCGCCACAACTAGCCTCTATTTTATATTAATAAAAATATTTATATCATCAAATTTATTGTTAATTTGATAATATAAATATTATTATTAATGTTATGAATGAATGATTTATTTGTTAATTAATTAATAATTGTTGGTTAAATTTTATTAATTTACTTATTAAGATGAACTAAACATAACCTCGAAAGAAGCACGGTGTAGGGATTATCGACACTTGTCCCCTGACAAAGTAAAATTAAAATATTTTAGTGTAGTGTACCTAATCGTTTAACACCAATAAAACCTGTAAGAAAACATATAAAAAAAGGAACATTCAACGGTACTAACCTCCCCGACGACGGCCCGGTGGGGTGTCTAACGAAAGAGGCTCTACCCTTGCCCCGCACGTCTGTCGTGACCACCCCGCGCCCGGAGCCGCGGCCAAACGCGAAACGCTCTGTTGACATTGCCGCTGCTGGTGTCCGGGCGGCGTCGCGCTGGAAGAAAGGATGCTGTTAGATTTGATATATTGTTAGATTTGATATACTGTCATCCCAAGCCCAAAGGCTTGGGATGACTTTGGTCACTAACTTTTAGGGTCATTATCAGGACCATTAAAACAATGAGCAATACCGACACCGTACCTATAATTTGTCGTAAATAAACTTCTATAGAAACTTTTCAGCCTCAACTTTTTAGGAAATAGGTAAGACGACGAAGTTTCTGTTAGTCTACTAGTTGCTTTATTATTTAGTTCATCTTCATATCAATTTAATATTTAAAAAAAAATAGAATACGCAAGTTAACTTTATTGTTCAATCAACTTTTATATCGACCTATAAAGAAATTCTTGGCCATTATATTTTTTTTTTATGGAATTTAAATGGAAAGACACGGCAAACGAGCGTGACTACCGCCGCCCACGGCCCCGTGCAACACCAGAGGAGCTACAGGTGCGTTGCCGGCCTTTAAGGTGGATTGGGCTCCGGCTCCTATAAATCGAAAGTAATATTATATATTTACAGTTCTATTTCTTTGACACAATTAAACATTATATTTATTTAAGCAGCTAACTTCTATTTTTATTTTCTAATATTCGATTGTAATCTGCGCATACGCTATACTTTTTAAATTTTTAATAAACGAAAAAAGCCAAAAGTAAAAAAAAAAAAATTAAATGAAACTAATTTAACCGGATAGCCTGACAACGTGTGGAAGGCCTTCTCAGAAAATACGTCCAACTAAATACATTAGTTCAAACAAACATGATTACTTTTTTTTAATTAAGTCTCGACCATTACCGATTTCCCAGTCTCTTTGTCATATAAGCACCAGGCAAAATAAGGTTTATTAAGGAAGTATATATAAATGCAAGTTTTTATTCAGTACTTTTGTACTTTTTATTATTAAAACGTTTCAAAAGAGATTTTACTTTTGAATTTATTCTCTGTATTCTAATAAGAAACAAATAAATCAAAATATATTCATATAACGTGGGAAGGAACGCATAAATTTACCTAAAAAAAAATTGTTCAGTGATAATAATAAAGAATAATCAAAAAAATTACAAAACATAAATAGCCCTTGTTTTTAATTATTTAACTTTGTAAATCCTTTGTTTCATCCACGTTAATGCTGACTTTTCAATGCGTTTCGTTAATCCCGTAGATGACCAAAACGTCACAAAGCGCGTAGTATGACGTTATTTTAGCTCAAAGTAAACTATAATAGCATTCATTTTTTTAGCTTTCAGTCACCGAAATTATTTTTAGCGAGATTTCGAGGTAAATCTAAAGTTCATTGGACATACATGAAAAACTTTTTTATATTCTGAAACAAAATACATAGTATGCGACGTTTATTTTAGAATGAAAAAATACTGTTTTACTTTATGGGGTTAGATTGGATTTTGACTGCAGTTTACTGCTCAACTTTGATTAGTAAGCCGAGATGTTTCCAATTAATTTCATAGACGACCGCTTCTCTTTGAGTGCCTTATTTTCTTATTTTTAAACATTAATAGCTTTTGATGAAAATATTACAGTTAAATAATTTATATTTTAGCTAATGCACATATATAAATAACGGACTATGAAATAATCAAGAGAAACTTTTATGATTTAATTGCTCAACAATATGATAGATAATTCAAAGAACACACAATATTTAGATATCAATTACAACGCTAAGATAGAAATACATTTTTATAAGTCCATACAATAAAAGCTCTTCCGCTGTTCTGAAACATAGAATCTAATACAATTATTATAGACAAAGAAAATAAAGACCAACGTACCATGTCATCGTCGAATGTGACAAGCGCGACAGGTGGTTTCCCCCGGGGCTGATATAACAGGTCAAAGTATTTGAGCTCCTCAGTAGCTTCTGTTGTCCTGTCGTAAAGTGCTAGCATCTCCTCCCTGCCGTAACTGCACGACATGTTATAAACGAACAACATGAAAAATTGAACTTCACAACTCAGCGAAGGTCCGTAGTAAAAATATAAATTAAATATATAGAAACTAATAAAAGAAATTGGTTAGCAAATTAGTAAGAAATAGTTGCAAAATTAAATAAAAAATAATAATAGTCGCAAAAACTCAGCACATTTCGGTCAATGAGGGGGGACTCATAATAAAAATTATAAATTAAATTTTTCCCAACAGCTACTGGAGGCAGGACGGCATCTGAAAATCTTAAGTCTAGACTTACCGCAACTTAGCTAGCTGTATTTTTGGGAGCACTTTATGTGGGGCCCTTGTGTGTGCACCTGAGGAGGTACTGGGACTCGGCTCGGACCTCAAGGCGCTAGCTGTGTCGGAGGGCCCTGGCTGGGGAGGACCTGAGGCCGTCTGGGAGGCAACCTGAGACCCTCCAGGGCGTGCCCCGGGCCTTGCATTCAGGCCGCGCCCGGCGCTACGCTCGCGGGACAAGTTGCGGAGCCATTCGGGGCCAAATTTGATGGGATTGTTGCGGTCACCCATAGTTACTTTAATGTTTGGACAAGGATAAGGCAGCAGCAACTGTAAATCAAATGTCTGTAACATTATCAATTCTTACCTTCCAGGCTGTGAAGTGTGGTATCGACATACAATCCGCTGGGTCTCCAAATCTCGACGTCAAAGTTTTTGTTAAATATTTATTTAAAATAAAAAAAATAATAAATAAAAAAAATAAAAAAAAATATATAAAAAAGTAAAGAATAAACCTAAACTAAACTAATAGGGTATTAATCAATAAAAAAAAATGAAACAACAAAAGAAAATTGTTCGAAAACAAAGTTTATAAAGTTCTGGAGAAAAGTTTTGAAAAGTTTCAAAGTTCGCACAAACAAACACAAAATCACTTGGAGAAATACATTTTAGACAAAATTGAGAGATAAAACGGCGAGAAAGACTAAGTGAGAGAAGAGAGTTGTGAGCAAAGACACGGTATGCCACGAGAGCACGATATGAGCAGACACTAGCGTCAGGTTAGACCGAACGCTGCGAGTCGACTGTCGGGCCCAGGCGAGCGCGGACTCTCTAGGCTACCCCCCAGGTTGCACCCCTACCACCTGTCCTTCAACGCATCCTAGCATTACACTATTTTTGTATTTAATTGCATAACCTATTTTTCATTATGTTCTTACAGATTGTGCGATTAGAACTATAGTGAGTGGATTGTCTACTATCTGGTTATGAGTTCGATATCTGCAACGATGATACTACAACTTGATGCTTGATTTGTCTTGATGATTTGAATGATGATGAAATTTCCTATCATTATCAGTTACGTAAAAAATTGATTACAACTTAAAGCTCAAGTTATGTTCAGTAAGTATCTCAATTACTTTCTCTAAAAATAATTAAAAATATCTATATATTATCTGTAGCTGTGTCTATGAATATTAGTCACGTGCAATTCCAAGATATTGATATTTTTCCAATTTAAAATGATCGGACAGGATCGCTTAAGTTAATCTGGTCGTCTAGCAACAGATTGATCACCGGATTATCGCAGAGTTAATCTTTTTGCGATCTTTATTGAAAATTAACAAAAAAATAGATCCTATTTTCTTTTCGATCTCCGTTGATACGAATGATATTTGAACATTATAGATTTTACAAGCTACTGTAACTATAACATAAAGAGAGTATGATTCACTTTATTGTTTGTGTGAACTCAACCCGGCGCTTCTTGAACCACATTGCGAGCACAATACTTTCCCCACTAATAGGGATCGAGCCTACGATCATCGTATACATCGTATACATTTAAAAATATTATTTAGTCGAAAACCAATGGTAAGAACATTAAATTAAAGCCACATCGACGTAAACCTTACAGTTCATTATAACTTGCCGCGAAATACAGAATTCTGAGAAACATAAATATTTCAATATGTTAGGGAAATTGATTATTAAATTAACTAATTTAATGAATGACTTCTAAATACCAATGGATAGAAATAAACTAGGATATAAAGAAGGGAAGAACATTGAAAAGCTTTTCTACAATACTTTAATTTTTATTTAGTTGCAATGCGTGGCGTGGAGTTGCACCACTCTACACCCAATGTCCCGAAAATTAAGCGTAGCATTAAAAACGTAGTGTCTAACTCCAAATTCCCTCTGCCTAGTCTGCTACTTGCGAGATATAGAGTGAAACTACTGAGATACTTTAAAGGCCGCTGATTTCGTTAATTCTCTATTAGTTTTATTATTAGAACTAGATTTAGTTATTATTATTATTATTAGTGCTAGATTTAGTTTTATTAATAGTACTAGATTTCTTTTCCTTCCGCCGGTTTGACTTCCGCCAATCAACACACGATGTTGAGACATTTTTATAAAAAATTGGGTGGTATATCGAGAAACGGAGTCTTAACACTAGATTCCCTCTGTCTACTCTGCTATGGTTAAGCGTGAAGCTACTAATGTAATATTAACTGAATGTTATTCATATTATATGGGCAGACTTTGTAAAAAAAAAATAATAATATCTTTTTGCAAGTATAAATTTGTTCTTTCGCTAACAATCGGTGCATTCTTTCCTTCGCTTTAAAAATATACATCAAACTTATAAGTGGAAAACGCCGAAACGATTTTCGTTACATTATTTTGGTTACAGGATCTATGGCAAGGAATAAAATAAATAAAAGAATATTAAAAATCAAGTAAAAACTTGGAATTTGAAATGGAGCAAGTTAGCTATGAAATACAGTATTCCTAGCATAGGTCGGCATATATGACAAAGAACCATTAGGTTGATGTCCAGAGACATTTGAGTCAGCATTTTAACAAAAAAATATTTTTTAAGCATTGCTATGTGATAGCAATGATTGGTTTTCCAAGATTATAAAGCTGAAGACTGTTAAGTTGGGTTCGAATGGAAAAACACTGTGTAGCAAAGTCCATTATTCCAGGAAGGTAGGCTATATCACGTCGCGTTAATGGTTTCGATGTAATCCACTCTATCTACGGTTAGTGTCACCTCGGACACCTAGAATGTGTCATGTAGACGATCAGTTAATTTCATTGTAGCCACACCGGCAAGGCCAGAAGTTTGGCTTAATCGGGCTGAAACTCCAGATTAACTTGACACAGCAAGTTAAGCGACAAGTGACGTGTCCATTCAAAACGCAGGACATTTTAACCACGTTAGCCTACATAAATATATTTGTTTACTACTCACGTTATAACAATATTTTAAAATATCTATACATTATAATCGAGTTCCAATAGCAACGTGTCAATTACCAAAAAAGTAGCGGATTTTATAACTTTGAATGGAACTTTATGTTTTAGAGAAGCATATAATATTATATAATAATAATAATAACACTTTATTATATGTAATTAATGAAATATATTGATCCACATTCAATATAAGCAACAACAATTTCTTTTATTTTCACGCGTAACTTTTTTCATTTTTAACTTAGAAATATATCAGGAGCCATCCTACTGTATAAGCGATGGTATATGTGTTCGATTCCCACTCGAATGAATGATAATATTTGAATAATATCACGCTGTTATAAATAAGCGCGACTTAGTTTCATTCTATACGCATACGCAGAGTGGATGGAAAGCGGAGTATTAATACACTACCTTCGCTCTGTTTATCTCGCTATATCTAGTAGATGAGTAAAACTATTACTCAAAATAGACGAAAACTTTAAAAATCGGACATGATTTATATATTTGCTATTTAAAAAATGAGTATCATAGGCATTTTTAGGCAAAAATGTCAAAGTTTTATTTAATATTCGTTAACTATGTATTTTTTGTCCATCATTATTTCCGCTATTTGTGGACCGATATAATTTATTTTTTTATTTGAAAGAACGTACTTGGTCTCGTTAGCATCAAGTCAGGATCTGATTATGGAATCCCATGAAAATCGAGGGAGAATCCTCAAAATTGTATGTATAATAATAATAATCATATATTTGCTTCTTATAGACATCATCTAACGAAATTATTGATGATAGTAGACTCAACTTCTTAACGATTAGGAGTTATAGGCCAATATTTTATATATCATACACTTAATTTTGGATTATTAAATTAACTAAATAACAATGAACATGTTAAACTTTTCTCAATAATTTTAATTTTAATCCGACTTTAAAAATGAGAAGATCAACGCTTTTTGCGAAAACCAACCAAAAAAACGTATTTGAGTATTGAGGCCTACATTCAGCGGTGAAGAACAAAATAACATGTTGGCAACAATTACAAATATAAGGGATTGTAAATATTATATAGGTATGTACGTATTAATAATTTCACTTATTACTTTTCAACTTTTTTTATTTTTTTAAATATCTATTTTATATTTATACAAATATTTTACTCTTCCGAGTAAGAATCGAACCAATAACCATCGCGTATCAGTCATACTTAATATCATATAGGGTCTAAAAACTTCACTCATAACGCTTCCCGTTTGAACTACAGCATAAAATTGCAAATTCTAGGAATCAATGAGCATCAATATGAAAATTTCAGGAAAATCCAATTAGTATATACATTTAGTATTGGTGCACATAATATAATATAGCACAGACTACAACTCTGGTGAACCTTTGCACAGGTAAAAGTTGGAAATTTCTACGAACACGGCAAAATAAGCTTTAAATAGTACACATTAGACTTCAAAATCGTATGCCCAACGAACAAAGCCTGCGTAAAGCAATTAGTAGCTCCATTGACGTTTCATAACCTAAATGAAATGCACAGGATGTGTTACGCACAGAGCATATATAGTGGCAGCCTAGGGTCTGTGTTAACTAGAGGTAGGGTTGTATTTCCAATGCTACAATTCTAAGGCTATTAAGTAAATTTCAAACCAATTTGGTTATCATATCACTATAATAAAACAGTTCAAAATGTGCGTCTATCTAATATATTCTATATTTAATATTTTGAAAAAAAAAATCATTTAGGGTAATATAAAAATAGTAACAGAACAGGAATCTATAATTTTTAAATATTTTTATCTGTTATAAATATATATACAAACATCTTCTGAACGATTAAATGGATTTTAATGAAATATTGTCGTGTAGCTATTATTAAGCCTGGAAGCTATCTACGCTATATTTAATTTTAAAGATTTCTGCACCTGACATAGAACCATAGAAGTCCAGCTAAACTATAAGATATAATTAATTTGTAACAAACGTTCTTGAGTGTGATGAGAATTATCTATTGACAAATAAAAATTTAAAAAGCTCCGGATCTGGCTTAACAGCCATAAATAAGAGTAGAGCGAATCTATAACAAAAAATACAATAAATAAAAACCGTAAGCGGTACGGTACGGTAGTGGGTTCGAGTCCCACTAGGATGAATAAAATATTTAATACTTTCATTTCCTCGCTCTGGTCAGGCAAAACGTAGCGCTGAGTTCCCCAACTTAGCACTCAATACCCTGAGCATTAGGCAGAAAGGAGGAACGAAAGTGTTACACACACTAAAAAAAGAAGAAAGAAGAGGCTCAGACTCAGAATTATTTAGTAAAACAGCTTTTGGATGCAAATGTAGTAAGCTGGTATAGTAAGTTGTCAAACCGTCTTCAACCCACACTCAGATACGCCAATTAGCATTTTACTCACATAAAGTCGACAGGAATGTAAAATGAATTGATTTCTGATTTGACTTTATCTATAGAACATTAGCTTAAATTATATAGAGTGGAAGTATCTGCATTCCTTGTACGGGAACAGCATATAAAGTAAAATATTTTAAACTCATACCTAAAGAAATTAATCAATATACCTCAACAGTTTAGACGTAGGATTTTTTTTTGATTTCACGATGTTTATCCAAACCTGTATTTCGTGTGAGGCAGTTACGCATAGATACTAATAACGTAAGCACACACTACTACAAAAATACTACTAAGCGTTGCCGATCTGCCACATTTTATCCACAACAAATATTCTACAACGAGAAAGGGATGTCTCTCGTTCTATTTTACACAATTCAACATCGCCGCCATTACCTACGACACGATTACGTGAATGATTATCCTTATTAACAAATGGCGTTTTACTTTAGAACTATAATTTTATTAATTATTTTGTTTGAAAAAATCACTTTGATTTTTGGAAAAGTGATACACATGATAAAAGTGACAGAAACTCTTTTGTTTTAATTGTATTAGGTTTTTATAGAGTAGTTAAAATAGTGGTTTCATTTAAAGTGGTGCTGACAAAAACACCGTAGATTGCGTTCGGAACTATCCATTTCTGTTAGATACATTATCTATGTCATGATCTTCATTAATATTGTTTATCGTTATAGCACAGTTCTAATAAAACTTATTTAATTTAAAATACTTTTTTATTTTCTAGTACACTTAACGACTTTTAAATTGAGCTTTGAATTTCTGTGAGATATCTACGATGGAGTCAAAAAAACTAGTAAAAATAAAGTTTCTTTAATCAATAAACGATCAATAAAAAAATTAAAATCTAAAAAAATATGGCTACTCCGGTGAATGATTCCTCATAATTTTTCCTGTCACTTGATTTAATTGCTCCACTACGTATATCATAAAGTCCAAATTTTCATTTTGTAATTGTGTCTTTCAAGAAATCGAATACAAAATTAAAACAAAAAGAATTAACTGTCTGACGCTTTACATGAGGTGAAGACCGGTTGTCAACAAACAATATGCACCGGTTCAGAACAAGCAAGGGATGCGCCGCGCTTGACGGCCAACGTTACACCAACACTATAATGAACACTCGGATAAGACGATGCTCTGGGATCCCTAGATCGACAAGATACTTATTGTAATATAAGGTTAATTTGATTCCAATCCATGTGTAAATATTAAGTATTTTTTAACAAATTATATAAACAGACTCTAAAAGCATCTTTGGATTACTTACTAGGTATAGATACTGTATAACCAATCAACAATTGGTACAATTGAAAAGAAAATCTCTGTATGGCCTGATCATTTCAAATTACATTTGCGGAAGTCTAGTGGGTTGAAATTTGGTATATATCTTTGGTATCATATTTATACAGTATATTAAAAACGGTTCACGGTTTTTCTTTATAGCAGGGAGGAATAGACAAAGAGAACATAGTGTCTAGACACTCCGTTCAGGACTTACCGTCCGACTTGAAGACATTGAAGGCGATTCGAGAGGTAGACCTCATCGCCGCAACTTGTTTTAAGGTGTAAGGTGTAACGGTATGAAATGAGCGTCAAGAAAGATTTGTTGTGAACAAAGAACATTAGTTGTGAACGAGCTTTTTTTATTTTATTGATATCACATCTGTCAAACATATTTAAGAAACATGCATGGTGGGTTCAGGAGGTGGAGTAAAATTTCGAAAACCTGACGAATCTATTAATAACCAACGCTACAACAAATTATCAATTTGAACCAAGCATTGATCGAAAAATGACCACAATGGACCATAAAACATAGTAAGGTTATTTTGCTGTATGATAATACTCCGAGTCATGCAGTACAACTCGTCAAAGATACTATAAAAGCTCTCGACTGGGAAGTCTTATCCCACCTGCCGATTCAACAGACTCGGCACCTTCCGACTACCTTTAGTTTCCATCGATGGGCTTCATTGGCTCGGCAGCATTTTAGTTCCTACAAAGAAGTCGAAAAGTGAGTCTCCACATGGTCAAAAAACGACCTGTTTTATTTGCGTGGTATTTACAACTTGCCTGAAAGGTGATCAAAATGTATAGAAAGAAATTGAGACTACCTCGAATAAAATGCTTTTTACATTTTAGTATTCTAGGCTAGTAGGTAGGTAGTAGTAGGCTAGCTACTAGTAAAAGCTAGTAAAAAAAATATGGTTTATAAGTTAAGTTTTAGTTTTGATCCAACATTAATTACATCTCGAAATTTTTCACTCTCTTTACAACCAAAGACGTTGACAAATTTACATGTCTGGGGCCTTTAGCTTTTGCATCTCAAGAGTCTATTTACTGCGTGAATGACAGACAATGCACACATGAAATTACTGCACTTAGAAAGATGAAATCTGGCATGAGTTATCTAGTGTAGGAGTGCTCTCCTTTTTCGTGAGAACAGATTACTCAAAATTCCTACAGGAACGAAAACATTAAAAGTTTTAAAGCTTATCCAAAGTACTTGTGAGCGACTAGTAATTCTAATATGCAAACAACAGCTTTGGCTTTCTGGTCAAATGAAAATAACTACAATTTTCATTTTTTTGTTAGCACAAGATAATACACTCTAAATGACTGTAGTGCTAACAGCAGATACATTGTGACTTACAAATTCTTCAGCTTCATAATATTAATATATAAGTATAGATTGGGATTTTAAGCCCAACTTTTCTCCTCAACTTATCTGGATCAATTTACCTTCTGAGGGAGGTTTTCATTTGATAATATTTTCAATAAATATGCTATTGAGCCGCTGTAGATGCCAGTAATGGAATTTTAACCAACGTACCTTGCATTGTTTACTATACAAAACTACAGTGTCTACAGTTTTCTATCAAGTATTGTTATTTTAGAAATATTCATTACTCCAAACGTTTTCTGGACTGTACCTACTTCCAATTTCTTTAGATGGCAGAACGCTTAATCAATTTTTAAACTAACTTTCTTTTAACCCAAATTAAACATTAATTTAAAACTCTTCTTTATCTTAAATTATTTTTTTTTGGCCAAACAATATCAATTTCTGTTTCCTATGTAATACTTAATTCTTAAAATACTTATGAAAGTATAAACAAAAATTCATCTCATTTATAATGACTTAGCTGATTAATCTTAAAAAACGTTTAAAATGAATGAATAAATATGCATATTCTAGTTTATTGTATCCACACAAATATTATTGTAAGTTTTATGATTTCAATGAGCGTAGCCATCATTCGCTTTTAATAGTGAAGTTCGCTTAGAGCAATTGCTATATACTGACATAATTTTAAATTAAATAAAATATATATATATATAATATCTAACATACTCAGACTGATTGACATCGATCGCTGAGCCTATTAAGAAATTAGTAATACCTGAATGAAAAATCTAAATACTCACTAACTTGTATATGAAATAATGAAATTAAATTTAAATCAATTTTAAAAATCCTTGTCTAAAAATTTTAAATTAATGTGTATAAATAGAAATTTAGTTAGATTTCTAGTTATTGCAATATTTTTATTATGTTAAATGAAACTATTTCAATACTATAGTATTGAAATAGTTTCATTATCTATAGATAAAGCTATATAAATAAGGACTATTGTGTAATTTTTTTTCTAGTTTAGATATGTTATGAGCAAAATATGAGTTCGAATCCTGCTGATATATTTTTTTATATCATAATTTATGCATATACACAAGAAAGCTACATTACAGTTAAAAAAGTTAAAGTGAGTGAGTGAAAGATAATTTAATAGGTGGCTAGTGCTACTAAAATGTTATTATTTATGTTGCAATATTAGTTGCAATATTTTTAGTAAGTAGTAATTAATAAAAATAAAATAACTAAATTAATGTAAATAAAATGTTATGAATCTTCATAAACATATGTATTTATACATTATTTCTACAATTATAAAATACATTTTTACACAGAAATGCTACAAAAATGAGTTATATTAACTATAAACTAAAAGAATTTTTACAATACAATCAATGTAATCCAAGATTCTATAGAAATATTGACATTATTTTAGTTTTTTTGATAACTTCACACTGTATCCTGCATATAACAGGGTAGACAGAGATGAACCTAATTTACTGTAAGAGTGTATACTATTTCCCTTTTTTCACAAAATTTTTGAGATATCATGCGTTGAGTAGTAGATCAAAATGCTGCACTTGGTCTTGAGAAAATTAAAATAACCCATTTGCTAAGTGGGAATCAAACCCACAACTGTCACATTTACACCACAACCACTCTATTTATAAACAGTAAAAATGAACATTTATGTACCGTTACAAATTCACATTTAAAGATTTTATGTAATATTATGAAATTCCAAGAATTATTTTGACATATATTTCGCAAGGTTATTTCTTAATCATATGGATTACATAAATACAAATCAAATATATAATATATGGTTAGAATAATATGTTAATATATATTTATATTAAATAATCAGTAATGTTATGGAACTCCACAACTCCAAGATACAAAACAAGATACAAGTTGCAGATAATTTTAGATATTGGCAGAACCTAAGCCAGACTTATTATGACAGATTGATGAGTTTGCCTGGCTGTGCTGAAACACTGGCACTTAGAACATAATAGCCATAAGCATAAAAAATGTTTGTTAGTACAAAAAATATTAACAACAAACATTCCAATCTGTCAATAACAGATTCTTTAAAAAAATTACAATTTTTTAATATTAATAACTGAAACTATTCAAAATCAACAGATAATCTAAAAAAAATATTTATTTTATCCGTTATCAAGTCTTATATAGTATTATTACACTACTATTCATAACATTGCTGATAGTAACAATATTTAATATTTACCAACACCATAATATATAGAAAACTGTATGTAAATCAAGTAAACTAAATGTAGAGAAGTAAACAACTTTAATTAAATTCATACATATTATAAATATTAAAATGTAGGTCAACTACAAACATTTGACATTAGGGAGATAAGAAATTATCAAAATATTCACTTTAAGACATTTTAATAAGTCTAATCCTGAAATCAGGATTAATTAGTTCTAGATTAATCTATAAAAACAAAATATTTGATATTGAAAAATTTCGTACTAAAATGCATTGTCTACATCTCTACCACATAAAGTTAGCTAAGTACATAAACGAAGTTTTAAAAACTTATTTGAATATCACAATACCTACCCACCCATTCATTTTTTACTCATTTTTAACGGATCCATTATTTATTTGCTACTTTCGTGTTCAAAACAAAAGTTTGTGATTAACTCATTTCCGCGCCGTTATTTGACAGTATTAAACTTATGTTGTTTTCCGTACATAAAGAAAGACATAACTTATAAACACTAGATACACTTTAAATCACTTTTCGTACTTATTAAGATTCCAATAACAATAAATCCAATTTTTAATAGCTTTAAGATTAAAGCCCTATAGTTTAAGTGAATAATACAAAGTATAATAAGTAAAATCCTACCTCGAAAGTTTAAGAGTGTGAATAAACACAATTTCAATTATGTAAACTTTAACAAAAGTTTGTGTATTATTTATATATGATGACATAGCACGCAATAGACTATAGGAGCTGTCGCCTCGTGCTTACTGCGACTACCAACAGATTGAACATATAATCCTACTACTCTACACTAAATTACCATCCTAATAAGTTTTTGATAGAGAGGTTAGTTTTCGAATAAACACTCACAACGGTAGGAACATTAGATATTATGAAATAAGATGATAATTACCCAAACTGTTGAGATGCGATTCAATAATAGACACACGCACCACGCACGACGACAGGAAAATATGGCCGACCAGAATGTATTTGAGAACGTCAACGCATGCAGCACGGAGTCAAACCATAAATGAACAGTGCTGCCAACTAAAAAAATATCTTATAACATTAACTTTAACTACGAAATTAAATGACTTTTTATATAAAAATAAACTTTCAATAATTATATTTATTTTATTTATGAAGAAATATTAACTAAAATATTTTGATTTTATTGTAAATAAAATAAAGTATACTTATTTACATCATGACAACATCGCACCTCCATTTTATGTTGCAATACCATAATATAGGTCATATCAAATTGATGTTCTGTAGGTGCAATCTAAATACTTTTTTGCATAGCAATTTCTAAAAATAACTTACTTTTGATAAATTATACAAGTTTTTGATACGAATATTTTTTATCCTTTGAAGCAAAATAAATAAATATTTTATTTCTTTAATGTTGTATGCTTTTTGGTTCTAAGATTTAGATGTATAAATGAAAAATAAATAAAAATGTATTAAATTTAATTTAAGATATATGAGTCTCCCGATGTGTCACGCATAGAACAGGGTAGGCATTCCGCTCCATAATTCTATCAGCTTTTAAAAATATAAGTTATTAGGTAACAACTCACAGTTTACTTGCATAAGATGATAAATGAAAGAGTTTCCCCATTTAAGACATTCTAATAAAACATAATTTACGTAATTTATTAAAATATTCGTACTAATGTTCTATCTGCAAATTGAAAGATTATGTTTTTACAATCACATTCCCTTTTTTTCTTTTTTATTCTATTTTATGCTATATGGTTAGGAACCCTTATTTTAACGATACTTACAGTACAGACGACAAATATATACTCGGAAACAATCAATAGTAAGAAAAAATCCTAAAATCAAATCTGCCAGCCATCTAAAACTATATACAGGGCGGTCATAGCTCGTCGATCGAACGGTACAGCCGACACTCTGAGACGTCAGTTTGTATTTAAATTACATTAGATCTGTGAAAGCTTAGTCAACAACAGCTCAGCAGAAAAAACAACGGCTAAACAGTTAAATCACAACTTTTTTAATCATTAAAATTTATTTTTATAATTATTTTAATATATATGAATGTACTACTTGTTTTTATAAATATTTATTTGAATATAAATGAAAGTTGACTTTTATACGTTAATTTCTGTTTGACTTCAAATGAGTTATCTATTTAAAGTCGAATTCAATGTCCAAAATCAACTCTACGGAATTATTTCTAGAACAATGTTTATCTTTTTTGTTGTTTTATAAATAAAGGAGATACTGTGTTTAATAGTTAGCATGCTGTGGTAAGAAGAACGACTCCTGTTCCGATGGTACACGAGCCTTTAGACCGCCTTTTTAGTTTACCGCATTCGAATAGCACAACGCCATCTATACAAGTAATAGTATAGCAAAGTTTATTTTACACGTTTCAGTTGATATGAGTTGAAATTTCATGGAGACTAGACACGCTGTATACTAGGATCCGCCACATGGTGTGCACGGCGGGTGGAGCTGAGCAAAGCTATGTTGCGTAAAATTTTGCAAATTTTACTGGTTTGTGAGAGCGCTGCTTAAGGTTACTCGAACTTTAATCTCTGCGCGTGAATTTCAAAACGTTCCTCGGCGTTTTCACATTTTGACTATTCACTCAAAAATTACAATTACAATTATCACTAAACTACTGCACTGGTATCACCGTGTTGCCCACAATGTTCCTGCAAAATTTCAGAGCTGTAGGTGTAACCGAACAACGAAACACAAATAAAACTCTTTATTAATGAGTATCATTTCATATGGTGGAAAACTGGATAAAGTGTCTAAAGAACGTCTGTCTGATCGTTATGTTCTCTACGTTTTATGATAGTGGAAAGATGAGTTAAAATGGATCTAAATGTAGACATTATTCTGTTAAGAAATTTATTTTATATTTTTTCATTTGATTCTGTATATTTGATTTGGGATTTCAAACAGTCGGAGCATTCTCTAGATGTGTTCTAACATAAGAATTGTATAAAATTAATAGCGAAGTAGGTAAAAAATTGAGAAAAATTTAATACCAATAGTTAATATTTTTTTTGTTTTTACATGTTATTGTGATAGTTTCTATATCATTAATTTTGACATGATAACGTCTTCTCGATCGATGAACGCCGGCTGCTGATGATGATTGATTGTCATGTTCTGCCTGAGCTAAGCGTGCAAGCGAGAGCGTGGATCAAGCGATAGAGGGGGACGATCGGTCTAAGCAATCGGCATCTGAAGTTGACACGCATCTATCCCTTCGCTGTTGCTGATATTTATAAATAAATTGCACACATTGTTAGTATTATATAAAATAATTATGATTCAGTAATATTAATTTAGTGTAGGTAATTCGTAAACGTGTGCATTTTCTTCATGAATTTTCTTATGACATTATGTATATTATCGTCCGTAAACAGAGTTTGCAGACAACACATTTTTTGCTTACTTATGCTCACTATATACATTCCCTCGAGGGCGATCGAATCTGCAACTACCTTAAACTTTTTACTTACCTGAAAGGCTTTTACATAAAAAAATATATGTTTTATCTACATTTGTGTTTTAATAAATCAAACACCCATATAATTTAAATGAGAAACACCCTCTGACATCACATATGAAAATCACGTACATGCTCATGTTGCAAATTTTGCAGATAGGATGCACTCTTTAGTTTTTCGTTTAGACGACAGATGGAGACACTATTTTTTCACGTTAATATTTCAATAGTTTAATTCTTTTCAAGTATTGAATCTTAATTGATTTTAATGTTGAACTTAATAAAAATTATGTAATTTAGTAAAAACATTTTTTAATTATTTTAATTTAGTTAATTTCATGACGCTACTATGCCAAAGTGGTTGTGTGTGATACTAACTTGATGTTGTGAATTCTAAGCAATAAAATATTTGTCGGGCAAAGCGAAGTGTTAAATTCCGATATTAGTGCAGGCGGTGTTTTTAAAAGTAAATAATAGAAGTAGGAAGCACACTACATATCTTGATCTAATCACTTTGTCTATTAGCTTTACGCATTTCTGAAGGGAAGAAGAAACTACATCATCAGTATCCCGCGTAAAGCAGGGTAAACAAAGGGAGGGTTAAGACACTGTTCTGACTAAGATACTTCCATTTTCCACTTTCTTCCGAATTCTTAAGGCAGTAAGTAAATGTTGAGTGGCGGAACTCAACCCCGAGCTGTTCCTAAAAAATAAAAACTAAAAATTTACTATTAAAGTTGTTTTGACTAAATTTATGATTGGTGGGAAAATATGTCGGTAGATTATAAAATGAATTACAGTGCTTTGTAACGGTATTCTGTGACGGACTGCCGGATTGAAGTGATACCTTCTATTGATTCTTTTTGTAATTTATGATTGTTATTTGTGCTTTTATTTATTTTTCTATAGTTTTTATATTATTTAAGTAAGTGTAAAATAAGTAATGTTGTATTTACTAAACTATTGATTGAAACATAATAAATTAGTTAATGGTTT
>DWAP01000619.1:0-19944 GCA_018230625.1 Heliconius eleuchia
GGATCGAACCCACAACCAGTTGGTTTTACAGTCACACTTTGTGCCCCTGCGCCACAACTGGCCTCCAATTAAAACAAATATAAGCGTAATTAAAAAAATATAAATATATTTAAGTTCAATATACGATTTCAAAAGATATTGCTGTTGTTTTGTTAAACACAAAAGTAACAACAACGACAACACTTACTCTTTTAAAATAAAAATAAAAATATTTTCTAACATTATATAGCACTAATTTAATACTACCTATTAATCTTATGTAGCTTTTAATCTTTTTTTTATTTAATGAACGTTTTTGGCACAACTGTGCCCATACATTCTGCATTGCCCATTTAAATGCAATCATAACAGTACCTGCAAAAGCAAATAATGCAACAAAATCGGAATTCATACAATGTTTTACGTAATATAATTAAAATGGCATATAGATATTCTATACGAATATTTTCTTAGGTAGCTCAATTCTCATTAAATATCCATTTTAGTATTCATACTAAGATCACGGAACATAACGATAAAATATTATTTCTAACAAGTTATTAAAGAGCATAAATTACTAAATCACTATCAAGTTTAAGCTTTCTTCTTCTCCTTCTTCGCCAAATGTACCTCAATAGGTACATCTGATGCACATGTTTACTAGTGCCCCTCTGTTTGAAGACCATATAGAAAACATCATAACTAACCAATATCAATCATAGTAACTTATAATATATTGTCAAAAACACATAAATATTTTTATCATTCATGTTAATCTATTAATCAAAAACATTATTTATAATCTCGTATTATAATAGCACATCAACGTAACACCTCGTGTAGTTAATAGTTTTTATATCTTATTTTATTGCCACTCGCGAGTTTATCTTTAATAAATTTGAATTATGCTAGTTTTTATATAACGTAGCACTAAAATGTTGAATCGTAAGGTTATAAAATAATATATATAAATTTGTCAACAGTTTTAATTTATTTCAGCACTGATTAAAAATAATACACAAATATTTATAATAAAATCGTAAAATAGCTCAAAATACTAAAAATACATGTTCAGTGAGTATTTTTGAGTTGCATATAAAAAAGAGATGACCAGGCCAAAAAAATATTCTATTCTATTCTATTCTAGTCTGCATTCCTAAGCGAAGGCGTTCAATGGCAGGCGTTCTGAGGTGTCGTAGTAGCAGCAAGAGAGACTTTATGACGTCTCATATACGTGGAGAGGGTTTCCGCTAGGCTTGGATTCACAGTATCGGATATGGATATCCGTTACATTCCTAATATAAAAAAAGTGTATTATATCAGTCCGGATACGCGAAAATTAACAAGTTATCTAGACGATAGCAGCAGGTTAAAATAGCGTTCTATAATTTTAGCACTCTGTTTAAGAATAACCTCAGATATAATTATAACGAAGTCGTTAACGAACTTAACAGTTAAAATTATGTTATAGACTATTCTTGCGCTGAGTATAAAGAGATCAGTGTAGGGTTATCCTGGTCCACATCGCAGTAGGCGCACGTCCTGAATACTGAAACGTAGTAGTAGGATGAGCGAGCGATCCTACGGCATGTTATGTAGGTTAAGAGAGATTCTGCCTGATTTTGTTAGGTAGTATTGAGAAAGGTTACCTACTTAAAAAAAATATAATATTATCGATTGGGAAAATTTAAAACCAATCAGACGGAAGGCAGTGTAGCAAAATTTTCTTATGTTTAATAATGTTCGTTTTTGCTAGTAAAATAAAGATATTAAAGAACTGGTTTAGACAGTATCATTGTAATTTTTAAATAGTTGAATTTGAAATTTAATTAAATATCTACATTGTATTCATTAGCACGATAATATATTTAAGCTTAATTCGTTACAATGCCGTTGCGACGCAGAGGCACTGTCGCTTACTGTAAACGCGACGGTTGTGGGTTCTATGTCCACTCACGGGATTAAATTATTTCAGTTGAAGTTAATAACCCCTAAAATTGGGCGGAAAATGGGGAACGAAGTGTCTTAGCACTCGGTGCCCTCTACCTGCTCCGCACTAAGCGACGGTAGAACAGTAAAAATAAAATAAATCTTATATATTAATATTTATAAAAAATTACCTAAATGCGTACTTTCTAGATAATTTTAAGCCAACGAGGTTCAGAAAATGTTTCGTAGTTACTTTCAATACTATTGTGTTATTTTCTCGTAAGTATAAGTATAGTAGCTGCAATTACATTTTTAACTGGTAGTAGTATAAAGAAAGTCCTATATAAAAAGATGAGCTCAGAAAAATTGTTTGGAACTAGATGCAAAGAAAAATTTAAACGTTCCTAACTGGCCGATTTTTTGTAGAAAAATATATGGTAAGCTCTGGAACGCTACACCCTGTTTTTCATATATATTAAAATGTTTAAGTAAGCTGAAATTACCATAACATAATTATCACCTTGCGGCGGTTTGACTCAAATATGTTTTTTTCCTAGGAATAAGTTCTAAGCTGTTTGTTGTGATAAATATTCTGCGCTTAAGTGTAAAAAAATATCAATAGGCTTATAATAAATATATTTAATGTATTATAAATTAATTTAGTAATTAAGAATACTGATGTTAATTGATAACAATTCTTAAATTTCAAATCAAAATATCTCAGAATTAAGTCTCGAAAAATGTTAAAAAAAATTTATAACAAAAAAATATATATGTATTAGCGCGAGTTCTCCGTTTAATGTGAGAAAATTTTAATGTTTCACAGCACCTTGTAACTTATTTCCTTGTCTGTTCCCTATAAATTATCGTTGATTGAGTCACCGTAGCCCAAAAAACATCACAACACCATAGCGAACCAAAATTTAAAACTCGGCGAAACGATATTGCGTGACTTGAAATAACTACACTATATACGATAGTATATAAACATCATCAAACACGTGTTCGCAAGGAAACGAGCGGTACGCACCGAATAACAATAGGGGTTTCCCTTCGCCGGCGGAAAATTTACGTGATAAAAATTCTAAATTGTCGCGTGTGAAAAAAATGTAAAGGTCCAAAAATAAAGTGGCTGCGGTAGGCGTGATTACGGAGTCTCATAGCTCGCCTGTGTGGGGCTGTAAATCAGTGGAGAACGTGCGAATGGGTTCATTATTTAGACAGCGACGTGTGCGGAACGCGGTACGACACCTAGCCTCTATAATGTTGGCGGGACACGCGGGGTGATGTGAAACTGCCGTGTAATTGAAATCTTGATAGCATTTTTGTATTATACAAAACGTTTGATAAAATGGACGATGGAAATATGTATATTTGATTTATTATTCCAGCTCACGGTTTGTGGGTACGGTCCTGTTTTATCTACTTACTTGATTTACATATAAATAATGTTTTCTAATTAATTAAGAAATAATTTAATAAAGTAGGTGTTCCTCGTCATATGGGTACATGCAGTCCGCGAGGCGTAAGTTGAGCTTTGCATCTGTGTGAGTATACATAATTCCTGGCTTGGTTTAAACCGGCTTATACTTAATTTTGAATCACATCCCTTATTTGACATAACTACATTTGATATTACAAAAAGTTGGTATGAAAAAATCGTAGTAACAATACAACCAACACAACATACAATATTGAAAATGATGAGGATGCAAGCCCGTAGTGGAAGAATTAATATATTTTTATGTTTAAATTTAACCATTTTTTTGCTTTACTTTTAGTGATTACTTACACAACTGCAGAGCTCACCTTACGTCTCCCGAACATACATACCTAACCTTTATACTTTTTATACGTACCTTTAAAACTGTAGGTTGGTATATAAACTTATTATTAAATATATTTACTAGAAGGTCATTGACAGTAGATAGGTAACCACATGTTATATACATATACTTAGATATGCAGATTTTCTTGTGACAAATATTAATTTTACATAAATTAAATTTGACGTTTATGATCATAGTTCCACGTAAAATTTTAATTATTATAATAAAGAAGCTGTTAAATTTAATGATAATGTATACTTTATGGACCATATAATATAAATAAATATAATAATTTCAACTATCAAACACTAATAAGTAAAATGATTGCTGCAATATTGTTAAATATCTATGTATTTATATACATTTTTAAAGTATTTATTGGTAATTCTTGTGCATTTGTGTAAAAATTACTTTCTATAGATCTATCTATACTTTTCAGCTTTTCTCTGTATCCCACATGAACCACGCGCACGGTAGACACGGAAGCAAGTGTTACAACACTCCGCTCCGCTCAACTTACCGCCAAATTATGGAGGCATTGCACTTTGAGTGGCAAAACTCAACGCTGATTTTGTGCTATATTTGCCCATATATCTATATTGTTAACATAAATAAAATAAAAATTAAGAACCAACTGAAAAGCTATTAAATTTATTAAAAATTAAAATATATTTGTGTAGGTATACAATAAAAAAGATTATCAATATCTTATTGTTGAGTTGCATGTTATCTTAAACACTTTAAAGTCATAAAAAAACATACAAAATATTAAATGGCTCCTTTGATTGGTTCTCATACAATTATCTTTTGAAACTAAAGGCAGGTACGCTTAAGTCAATATATTTGCATTCAAATAAGAGGTAAATAAGTTGTCGTAAAATGGTGATTTTTTTAAATTACATACATATGTATAGTCGTGTAACCTAAAATAATCGAGTATGAAAACGATAGTTTTAGAAATTTCCTTTTTTTGTAGTAAATAATCTATTAAATTTCATAAAAATCTTAATCTTTTCTATACTTGGTAGATTGAGTATAAATTAATTTTTATTCTTTAAAACCTAGAAAAAAAGGTACTTTAATCATAAAATTGTAGGTAAGTTATAATATAGCGTTCTAGACGTCTATTGCGTTTTATTTAAAATCACATATGTAGGTATCTATATTTTTTTAGGAACCATAATAAAAAAATTCTCGTTTATTGTTCTAAAATTGTATATACTTCGCTTACAGTTCCTACGTACATATTTTTAGTTATTGGCTTGATATTCTATAGTTTAATATTCTTTATTGATCATTTCTATTAATAAAATTGTAATACGTTTTTTGTATTACATATTAGTTATTAATGTTCACATGATTAAACAGATATTTATAGGTAATTTATACAGTAGGTACCAACCAAATATTATAAAAAATAATTTAATCAAAAATATTTTTATAATGAATAACAGAGAAGTTTTAATCAATATATTCAACAACGGTGGCGCATCTGCATTCTGCAGCATGCATTGACTACAGACTTACCAACCCCCTGAGAGATGGCGCTAGCTTACATTTTTTACTGTTTTTTGTAATGCAACTAAAATTATTATAAATATTTACGTTTATTTTATAATGTCACTTTGAATGTCGTTCAAGAAAATAAATCTGTTTCATATATCGAACCAATTCAAATTATATAGTAGTTTAAAAATCAAAGAAGATTTTGTGACAAGAACCGCCTAATGTTTATGCTAGTTACGCTATAAAATCATAGATGGCACTATGAAATAATGTTGTAACCAAAGTAAAACGATATACATTATATATATAGATTACGTTTTTTATATTTTATTCTTTTTCCTAAATAAAAAATAAATTATTACATTTGGTTATCATAGCTTCACTATTTTACCGCTAGCTAGCCTGTAAATTTGTTTTGAGTAAAAGTTAAAAGATTATTATAGCAAAAGCTCAGTAACAATTTCTTTTGTATTTGTTAACTTTCTTCTTATATTTAATATATTTGCGCAATAAGCCCCACAACCGTGCGACTGTGAATGCGTCGAAAGTTTGTGGATTCGATTTCCATTTTTCATTGACCAGAGCGAGAAAAAATTATTTTCTCGCTCTGGTACTCGGAAACACACGCAATGTTTCCAAAGTTCAGCGAAACGTGGGAAACGCAAGTTTCTTAATGGGAATGGAATATTTTAACATGGGATTTCCAGGTTCTCTCTGCCCACCCTACTATGAGTGGGATACAGCGTGAAACTAAAAAAAGAAGAATACAGAATAAAGTTATTCTGTTTACCTACTAAAAAAAAACTCAATGCCGTAATTATTTTATTTTTGTGTATAATTTTTTCAATTAGGACTCAAACTTGTAACCTTCGTACAATCAGATAAGTACCCACATGGCGCCAAGACTGTATTAACAATAAAAAATATTTATCTGGACATTGCTTATGGAGAGAAAAAAAACATTATCTCAATGAGTCAAAAATAACGTTTTATCTAGTTGTAAGTCACATCACGCTTGTGGCAGAAACTTATGGAGGTATTCTATTTTTATAGTTATGTTTGTTTACGTTCAGCATTCTGGCTATCTTCTTTTAGTGGGTGAAATTGCATTAATGTTTGTTCGTTAAGAATGATTTCATTTCAGACATGAAATGCTGAAATATTTGGCAAACAAGCGATATATTTCGATTTTGATCTTAAAATTGAGCTCTAATCTGTAGGTATATAATAAATATATTTTAAAATTATACTTTTAGCTTGATTGTTCTTGTTAAAATAAAATTATATCGAGTAGCATCACAGCATATGTAAACGTGCCTATTGTGGATTCAGTTCCCAATCAGAGGGGTGATTTATACACAATTCCGGCTTTGATAACAAGACATAGAGCGGCGTTGAGTTCCACTACCTGGTCTTGAAAATTGGACGGAAATTTGGGGACGAGGATTACATTACCTCTAGGTACATTTGTTTTCAAGAAATATATACTGAAAAGTACTAATATGAATTGAATGTTGGAGCCCAAGATCGCATTTCAGTTGAACCAAACTGGAGAAACAGAAGTATAATTTATTAAATACTAACATTACAAAAGCGCCACGACGGCGTCTACAAAATCATATTGGGACTTAAAATGTGCATCGAATCGAAAGCACAATTTAGCAAATTTTTCCTCTATATATTTTTCTCTATATTGTAATTTTGTAAATTCAACCAAAAATTCATTATTAAGAATGCAAAATTTTTATTTTTTTTACATTATTATTACAAAAAAATAGATTGTTTCACTATATTTTTACTGTTTCATCGTATTTTTGTTCTAAATAAAAATATCTAGACATAGATCTGTTATGTATCGTTAAATGAGAAATACCGTCTTGATGGTCGTATCTCCCACAACTGCTCTATTGTAGAGAAATGGACCGACAGACCGTTACGCTCACATCTACACTGAACTATATTTTTTACTGAATTGAAGCAAAAATGAAGCTATGAATATACACCTACTTAGATATGATATGCTCTCTTTCACAAAATTAGGTATTTTTTATAATATTTAATGTTTTTTAACCTGTTATTATTTATTACTTATTAAGCAAAACAAATTCATAATAATATTATATACATACAAAAACACTAAAACCAAATATTAAATAAAAACTTACACAAATCTACAATCATATATGAACATATATCATTTAAATATCTTGTAAAAGTATTGAAAGCGACAAGTCGCTAAATTTGAAACATTCTTGGAGGCTTTTGAGGAAAGCCCGAAGCTAGTGTTATAGGCAATGAGAAGGCCGAGAGGGAAGGCTCTATGGGCACTTTACACGCTCTACCGGAGCTAACCTCCGCCCAAATGTAATAACACGCCGCCTGCTCTCTGTTTCAATTTGGGAACAAATTGAAATTGTTTTTATTTGAATAATATTACTATAGCAGACTCTATGTGGATTGAGAAATGATAGTTATTGTATTGCCTACCGTCTTTGCATTATTTTACGAGGTCGCTCTTCACACTCGGTGGCTTCTCTTATTGAATAATATCGTTGGTTTAATGCACGCGAGTGTTTAGTTCACATGATGTTAATGTGCTTGATGGCCGTTTAATGAAATGATAACATCTACAGTACAACGTCTGATTCTGTTTGGAATACATATCTATATGTATATTTTATTTTTTATGGCGATAATGAATAATTATTTTTTTCATTTATCTATTCTTGTATACTTTTACGCTATTTTATAAACACGAAAAGTTTGTTTGAATGAACGTGGTAATCTCAGGAACTACCACTGGTTTTAATTGAAAAAATATTTTTGTGTTGGATAGTCTGGTTAGGATATAGACTCTAATACATTACGTTAACTATTTCGTTGCTACCCACTGTACATGCGATCAAAGGTACCTCAGATTTTAGAACGGGACCAGACTAGTCTATAATATTTTTAGATATCAATTAATGGTTTTTGTGCAGACTAATCAGCATCGTTTATGCGCAATTTCGTCGGAGGGAAGATCACTGCATCCTTTATCGAGGGGCGAGGGGAGGGCGTTGGAAAAATTGCACATAAATATTGAAGCTGCCACTTACACGTGCGCCCGTTGCCAAGTGATAGTTTAGGGTGGATATTCCTTTTTATTATTTTTTTTAATTAAAAATTATTATTTTTAAATAAAACAATAATATTTTTCACGCAATGCCTCCAGAATTAGGTGGTAAATGGGGAACGACTTTAACACTAGGTCCTCTCTGCTTAACCTGCTGTGTGCGGGATTCAGCGTGAAGCTGATAAAGAAATGTTTTTATTTAAAGCTAAGTAGATATATGTTCCTATAGATGATAGGAATCCATAAAAAATTACTGAGCTTTCATATACTGTGTCTGATGTTGTTAAGAAGTATGTTATAAATTTAACTCTATTTAACTTAAAGTTCAATTTTGTATTTCGTAATCAATTATTTGGTTTTTTAAAATAGATACCGAATATCAAATTTTTGATATTTTAATTTTTTTTTAAATAAACAAAATATTAAGGAATTCATAAATAACAATACAGTTAGAAATAAATGATAAAAAAATAAACAGCTTTATTTATTTTTCGTATAGCTGGGTAGGCAAAGTGAATCTAGTGCTACTCTCCACTATCCACTTTCTGCCCAAATTTCGTATCATTGGATATTGATTGACAGAACTCAACGTCGCGCTTATTCACATCGTTACTAGAACGAGGATATGATAATAATTTATTCCCTCGATTGGTAATCGAACCCACAACCGTCACGTCTACTTTTAGACGCTGTACCACTGCATTATGATGATCACGGAAGAACAATGTCTAAAATTCTATAAATCTTTTTTGGTTAATTTATAGGTATTACTTTAATGGTAACATGGTTTAATGGTAACGTTGAGGGAAAGGAACGTTTTTATAGAATATAATTGTGTAAGAATGTTTTCTATTAATTTTATATCAGTTAACTAGAATGATGTTTCATTTAGATACATTAATGTAATTTAATTGAAGTAATAAATTACGCTTATTCATAGATCAATACAAAAACATTATTTTACAACAAAAATAAAAACTAATTTTATATCAGTTAAGATTTTTCTAACTAGAATGATGTTTCATTCATTCATGATAATTCCGAAAATTCCGCTTATTCATAGATCAATACAAAATATCTTCTAATCTTAATACAAAAATAAAATCTAAAATCCAATCCTCAACAGTCCCTACCACGTAGTGCGGTGTGAGCCCTCCTTCTTTTTCTTGTAGCAAATTTAGCAACAATCTCACTTATTATGCTACACAAATTTCCGCGCCCCGGCCGCCTCTAGACGTGAAATTAAAATTTCCCACTTACCCCCGCTGTATACGACAGGAATAGCTTAATAAATATTGTTGCCTACCTTGTTAAACTTGCAAACTCTGATAGGTACATCTCTTTTTTTATTTATAATAACTTATAGCCATATAGCCTTCGGTGTACCTACCTAACTTGTATTAAGAACGTTTGTGTTGTAAATTTTTATTATATTAATTATTAAATTTACTTAATAAATTTTATTTTAATGCATTCTTTATAAAAGAATGTTGATGTGCGCTACTTAAAAAAATATGAAACTAAAAATGTTACATTTTAATTTCTTTGTTGCAGGTGACATTTCAAGTTGGTGAACAATACAGGATAAAAAAGTAAGCCAAAATAATTAATAAATAATATTAAGTACTCTTCACGAGTTTTTCTTTGTTACACAACAAATGAAAATTAAATTCAGCCATTATCAAACTTGAAACAATTATAAAGTAAATCCATTACCGTCTACTGAACAAGTATAACGATAACTATTCTAATAAGCCTTATTGGAAACACGCTCGTTTTGCAACACAAAATATATTCATAAAACGTTTTCAACCTTGCCTACACAAAAAAAGAGCAGTTTTCTATAAAAAACTATTAGGAACATTTAAATACGTATAAAATCGACGTAAAAATCACATAATCACTTAGATTCGCCGTTTATCACTTTGATGAGAGTCGATGTAAGTGACAAAACAAGTTTATATCGATTTTAAAAGCTCGGTTCTATAAACTGGCTGTTAAATCTCGCAGAACGGAGTTGTAAATTTTCTGAAGAGTTGAGATCTTTTACGATGGACATTCGCCCCTCCCACCTGGGACTTTGCGGCCATGTGATGGTTCCTATACATCGATCCTCTATAAAACAGACCATCACCGTCTGTCGGCATTTCTTTATATTGAAGGAAATTTTACACACTATATATCTTTAGTCAATTATTTATTAGCATTTAAAATTTTACAACATCAGTACATAATAAAACATAATTTAGATTTTATGGCTCTTGTAAATTGTTGTGAGTTGTTATCTAAAGCCTGTGCAAATATAGAGAAAGTATGGAACTTTGTAAGTATATATAATTTATGGTACAAAATATGTATGGATAATGTTAAATCTATGTAACTATATACCAGTAGATGTAACCTGTATAAATTTTAATAAAATATTCGTATTAATTTTGGTTTGTTCTGAATATGCATAAAGATTACTATTTAATTCAAAAATAAATTGGCGATAGTATACTATCGTTAATAACTTTAATAATTAAAGATAATTGTTATTATAGAAAAAAGTGGGGAACGGAGTGTCTCAACATTAGGTTCTCTCTGTCTTCTCTGCTATATGCGTGAAGCTGATTTAATTTGTATTTGATTTGTAAATGTTATTATATGAAATGTATTAAAACTGTGTCAAACAATTTTTTAACTTAAAATTAATATGCTCTTAGATTATATTTATACATTTTTATTATTTATAGATTTTTGTATACACTATTTAATATAAATAAATATGTTACTATTTTTATAATGCATTATTATTTATAGTCATTTACAAAAACCCTTTTAAACACCTTTTAAATAAACAATAAATAACTATTTAGTGTTACTATTTATTGCTATGTAAATTAAAGTTAATTTTTTAACCAAAATTCAATACTTATTATCATGTGAAAACCAGTGATCTAAAAAAAACAAAATAACGTAATCCACATCAGCAATAATTATAAAGTTACAGATAAATATTAAATAAATATCTATACTTATAATATTCAATAAAGTTTAATATTTATAATTAATAATATTAATAATGTTCAATATTTTTAATTAACTAACTATAATTTTGTTATATAACATAAATCATGGAAGCTTGTAAAGAATTTAGACCCTTTTAACGCCAGTACTTTAAGCAAAAGCTTTTGTCAGAATCTAGTTTCTTGATACATCTGTAGATGTTTTTTTATCAATTTCATATAGGACTAAAATCAAATGTTACTTTTGTAAACTAAGTAGGGACATAATGGTGAAAAGGTTATACTAAAATTAAACATCACTATTACCACACTAGGCCTTATTGTAAGCATTTCTTATTTATAGGTACTAGTAGATATAATATATACAAATCAGCCAATTGAAAATATTTATATTAAAATTAAAAACATTAACTTGGCTTAATTAAAAAATGTATTATAATTTTAAAAAAATATGACTGTACATTCTCTATCAACTGAAAAAATTGTATAGTATCCATAAATACAGTTTTTTAATAACATACTCATCTATAATTAAACAAAATCTATTAATATCTTAACTAAAAATTGTCACATGCGATATTTTTACGCCGCAACAAAAAAAAAATCAATTACAGAGTAATAAAAAATGGCCCAATCGTAAAATAAATGACCTAAACTGGCCATATCAAGCTTTATATACGTTTACGGCATAAACATCACAATAACAACATAAAATCTATACTTATGCAATGCTCTACTGCCACACCGCCGTACCACCGACCTGATAAAGCTGAAAAGGCAAGTTAAGCCTATAAAAACCATGCACTAAAACTCTACGGGACGATTTAAAGTGAACTAAATAAACAAAGCCCGCATGCAATAAACGATTTTATAATAATTGTCGTAAAGTTTATTATTCTACACGTGCTCAGTGTTGTTACGATTCACGAGTATGAATGAAATGTGCGAAAGAGAAGGGGCGACGTTGGAAAAGGATGAATGGTACCAGTTCGACCACGTGGCCGGCGTAAAGCAGTTTAGTGCAATTCTTATTGGAATTTATTGGTGAATTGCTACTATTTGATGATTTCTTATACGATTTTAGATAAACTTTTGTAACCATATCATACTAAGTATACCTAATATGATGTTACATGTCAAACGTGTATTTGTATGGAGAAATATTATTTTAAATATTGTCCATGTCGATAAAAATTATGTTAACTTATTTCTTGTTTAATTTATAATTATAGTGAATTTTAAGTTCATATAACATTCATTACGATGAAGCTTTATTATTTTTAAAATATTCTTCACTATTTGTTCATATTATTTTTTTTAAGTTATTTTATAGTAATATACAATCATATAAAAATATTATTTTACTACATATAAAAAGAAACAAATAGTGATTTAACATTACGTCACTTTCGAATATATTGGAGTTCAAACATTTTTTTTATATATCTTCGCCTACGATTAGTGTAAACTTAAAATGAAATTTGAAAATATATAGAGTTCTTGGTGCCTTATCGCTTAAAGCTGTTTATTTTGACAGCTAGAAGTGCCGGAATGGTTTGTGATTGGCGGTGAATGTTCTGCAGCGGATCACTATTGGCGTAGAGCGGCGGGCGCGGGCGCGCGGGGCTCGGCGCCATCGCGAACAATGGCGGCCGGCAGCTCATTAGCGAATAGCGGTTATCTCGCTCCGACGCGGGCCGCGCGGGCGGCGCAGAGCGAGAAGGCGCGTGGTGGCGCGCGGCCGTCTGCGCCGTCCCGCTCGCACGCGGCCCGGCGCGCCGTCCCGCGGCCGCCGCGCCACGACGGATCCGGAGTCGTAGAGCCTCATACGCGGGTCATAAACGATCCGCGGCCATAGTGGAGGTGCACGCGCGACATCGATCCGAGCCGCCGGCGACCAACGCATCTCCGCGGGCGACCGTCGCGCGCGTCGCCCCGAGCGATGAGTTCCAAGTTCATCATCGATAGCATGCTCCCCAAGTACCACCAGCAGTTCCACCACCAGAGTCTGTTCGCGGGCGCCGGAGCGTCCCCCATCGAGGCGGGGCTGTCGTCGTCGCTGTCGTCGTCGCTGTCCACGTCGCTGTCGTCGTCGCTGTCCGGGGGCCTGGGAGCGGCCGCGCTGGGCGCCGGCTCCCCGGGCGCCGGGAGCCCGCAGCGCTCGTCCTCCTCGTCGTCCGCGTCGCCGGGCGCGCCGGCCAGGATGTACCCCTACGTGTCGCACCACCAGCAGTTCGGCGGCTCCGTGCCCTTCCCGGGCAGCGGCGCGCTGTCGGCGGACGACAAGAGCTGCCGATACCCGAGTGCGGTGGGCGCGGACCCCATGGTCAACTACGCGCTGGGCCAGCACAACGGCGGCGCTGCGGTGTCAGCGGCGTCGGCCAGCATGGCGGCTGCAGCCCAGTTCTACCACCAGGCTGCGGCGTCAGCGGCGTCTGCAGCATCAGCAGCCAGCGTGGACGCCATGGGGGCCGCCTGCTCACAGCCGTCCGCTCAGCCGTTGCCAGACATACCACGCTACCCTTGGATGTCTATCACCGGTAATTCTTTCACTCTTTCGTTGCATGAACTAGAATTGTTAGTTTGGCCGTTTTCTGTTAGTTCTGATCTGAAACCAGAAGATAAATAGTATCTAAATGCATTTATTATTAAGGAAATAGTAATAGTTTTATAGAATTGATTTACTTAAAATTAACATATATATATATATATCCTGATTTCATATTATATTTTTTGGCTTCCGTTTATTTATATGTGAAAAATATACATAGATAGTCATTTTATAGAGCTTTTACGTAAGTTGCGCTGCAAGACATTTTTAGTTTCTTATTATTTAATTTAGGTATATGTATGTGTGTGTGTGTGTGTGTGTGTGTGTGTTGTAACATATAATAAAATAAATTTAATTACCTTGTTAAAACTTTAATGCACGTACATATTATAATTATTTTTAATCAAAATAAAAAAGGCAATTATAATAATAAGAATGGCGTCTATAACTAGGAATCCAATAAGAAGAACTATCAACAATTATTTCATCTAACTGATGGCTATATAACAAACAATACAACAAAAGTTTATGACTCTACATCAATAAAAACTTTTGTTTAACCGTTGCCATATACTACACAATGGACTCGTTGTACTCAAAATTATGATACTTTAAATAATATAATAATACAAAATTCATTTCATCATATTTTAATTACAATAATTCCTTGTTTTAAGACATTAAGAGATAACGTTAAAAAATATATAATAAAATTTATACGACGCGACGGGTGGCGGCGGAACATAGATTTTTTTTATATTTATTCATGTAAATATATCCTTAATCGATAATATATACCTAAATAAATATTTTATATATATATAATATTATATTCAAATTTTCTTAAAATAAAATGCCGAAACATTTTTCTAAGATTTAAGTTTAAATGGGTATAATAATCACAAAATAAAACCACAATCATAATAATTTCAGACATTACTAAATATTTATTACCTTAATAATAAAAAATATTAAATTTATTACTTCTATTAATTTTAATGGTTCATAATTAAATTTTAGTAATCTGTTGATAACTATTTTTATGGGTACATTCTCATCTAATAAAGCAAATATACTACGTATATCTAATTCATTTTCAGATCAAATAATTGTTTTACATTTGAACTAATAACTAATAATAGCCGTATAAGGCCGGAATGGCGTGTAAATGTAGATACGACGGTTGTAGGTTCAATTCTCACTCGGGAAATAAAATTATTTAACATTTTCACATTTATCACCTGACACTCTTGTTCTCTTCCCCTACCATATTATTAGTTGGAAAAATAATATAAATCCATCTAATAATATAAATATATTTCTTAAAAACAACCAAAGTTGACGAAAACGTTAAAATCACCTAAACAATACTAACCTAGGTCATTAAATAGATTCTGGAGACGCGCGAATTCGTGCTTTACGATGACATGTGAGGTCCAATTTGCACTCCAAAACGACCAGCTATTACATATAAACTGCGTGTACGTTTTGAATACAATAGCGCAACTATTTATATTCGTGGTTTTATAACTGTCTATAGAAATTTTCGTACATAATATTCGATATCGAAGTAAACAAAGTATATATTTTGGATTGATCTAATAATAATATAACATATAAATATTTTATATATTTTTTTTAAAAAACAACCAGATTAAAATGAATGGTTATTCTGAGTATCTACGACTGATTAAACAAATAAACTGGTTAAACAAAATTTATTTAATTATAAATTGGAATTTTTAACTAAATTTATGTAGGTACGCCAGTTACTATTGCGTCAATAGCTTTGAAGTAGAGTTAAAGATACTTGTGAATCATAAAGATTTTTACATGTAAAGCGCGGCCTTCTCTACACATGACGGTGATCAATAACGTAAAAATGTAAAAGACACCATTACCAAAGCCAACCTGCCAGTGTAACGGCTCGTAGCTCACAGAAATTATACGAAATGGCCTATAATCGGCTTGTTTTTTGTTTTAATCGCGTTCATTTTCGTGATTTGTTAGTAATGTTAGATTATGAGAATTGCCGGGGCGATATAAAAATATATAAGTAGCTGGCGACGTTGCTAGCTTTAAAAATTAAAATGGCCGAAGAATAAATGTCACCGCGATGACGTTTATTCACAATAATGCTCAACATTTCGTTCTATTTAACATTGAATATAATTTATTAAAACATCTATATTGTATTTTTTTTTGAAAAATCTTATTTCTTTTATTGTTTTATTTATATTTACCGCGACAACGGATTTAATTAAATAACTGTCGCTTTTTGTGCATGTTAGAAGTAATTTGGACGTAATGTATTGATGCAGGTAGGTGACTGTAGGTAGGTACCTACAGTCCTTGAATATCTAAGGTACTTGAATATCTAAGTATATATTTATAACCTGATGGACTAAATACTTTGTACATTTCTAATAGTAATTAAAAAATCACAAAAATAAAATTAATATAAATTTATTTTTCCACTAAAACAAGGTATATTAAAAAAGAAAGCCATTTGAAAAACAATCTATAATTTAATTCAACAACAATACTTGTCTTATAAAATATCTTAAATAGAAAATAAACTTGTTTTTCTATAGATACATATATCAAAAGAATTTCTTTAATTAAATATAAAAAAAAAGTAAGTTAAATCGTGCAAGACATATCCCGACCGTGATATATCGTTAGAGATGAGCCGGTCACATGTGTGCGGGTGATCACAGCGCATGCGCCACAAACATGGCCGACCCCGCTGACCAATCAGAGAGCGCGATACACTCGCTCGCATTATACCGACGGCTCTTAATGCTATTGATTGCTATTTGTAGCACGTTGCTAATTACTAATGCTACATTTACTTAATTTTTATATAATATTATATTAGTGTTTACTTCACTTGGAGTTAATTTAACGAAAAATTCCTATAATATTTAAAAGAAAGCTGACTTTGAGGTGATTACTTTGTCAGTACCTAATATATAGAGGTAATTTAAATTACTATGTACAATTTTAATTTATTTTTCGTAATATTTACCTTTTAAAAAATAATTATAAACGACATATCTATATATAGAGATATAGGAACTCTATATGATATATTTTTATTTTAAGAAAATAAATAGTAGACGGAACATTTTTTATAGTACATTTTATGATCCTGTCAACAAAAATCATTAATATTGAATCAGTATTATATTAGATAGTCAAATTTATATTTTATATCCAATAGAATATATCTAAATTAACACCATTAACACGCAAATTAAATTCCTATACCAAAGTTAGAGTCATTTCACGTCTTGTTTTAAAAGTTTTTGCATGATCATATTTTTTTTAGTAACTGTGCTGTTCTTAATTATAGAATTCATATTTTTAATGTCGATATAATATAAATAAATGCATAAATAAATAAGATATATGAAATTGTTAAACATTTTGTAATCGAACAATATAAAGCAAATACCTATTTATAATTTTTTTTGTATTATTTGTCTATAATATAGTAGTATTTGTCATATTAAAAATAAAATAGATTATTCGTTATTATTAAAAATTAAACGTACAATTTACTTAAATATTAATTAGTTTTTCCGCACAACTATACAATGAGTTTTTAATTTTACATATGTATATATAAATATATACATACATTGATACATCCGCATTCGCCAACAGTATATTGTCAATAGAAACGTAGAAACTTTCAGTTTTACAACTAATTCGTAAATTGTATTGCAAAAATATGTGTGGTAATTTTAATTTTGTATTGCAATTACGATGTATCAAATGACTGAGCTTAAAGCCATTAAAGATTATTCGATCAATACATTTTATGTTTCCGATTGACACGATTCAGTGAATTTAGAGGCACTAAAAACCGAAGTGTACTTTAATTGGTGATACAAGTGTATTTTAAAAGTTCAGATAAATTTGGTGCATACATTTTCATTGATAGCACTTATCAGTCACTTGTTTGAACTTGAATTTTTTTTTTGCATAACGTATGCACTGCGTGTGGTGACTGGTGAATCCATATTGTGTGCATTTTTAGTCTTATTTTCCAACAATGTTTATTTGTTCATTAAAATTTTTATAATTTTCGGTACATAACACAACATATCTCATTTACTAATTTATTATGTTAAAATCAGAAAAATCGTGCTTAATAAAAATAACTTTAAATTCTAAAGTAACAATATAAAAATTTGAATCGTTATTTTTAAATATAAAAAAATCGTATAGTAAAAAATCGTATCTACCATATATACTCGTATAATCGTATATACCATAATATAAGGGTTAGAAAATATTAATTATTTCATTATTCAGTATTTCTTCGTGTATTTCATATAGCGATAGCGCCTTGAAACTTAATTATCAACCGCTACAAGTTAACACAACAACTTAGGTACTTGTAACATGCAAAGAAAAATATAAAATAAATAAAAAGTCGTACAAAACATTTTAATGTATTGTGAGGTGTTTTTATTATGAAATAAAGGTAATAAAATTATTGGAAACAAAAACTTAGCATTTAATATTAAAACATTTAAGCGAGTGCAATATAGGAAATACAATGTAAAACGAAAAAAAAATGCTTATATTTTTTTGTATCCTAGTTGCAGAATAAAAATCTTATACATAATTGCATGTGCGTTGGTTTTTGATATTATGTTTGCTTTGTCAAAAAAGATAGCTACTATAAATATATTTAAGTAAACCTAAAAATCATAAAATAAAAACTTAATAGAAAATACTATAATATAATTTTTCACATTTCTCTATTCTTATTGATAATATAAAAAAACACAATTTGTGAAAAACGTTCAGTATTCAGCAGAAAAGAGTAAAATTAACCGTCTCCTCAAAGCGTGTTCTTCAAAACCAAATAAATCACTACATTTTTATTCGGTGCTCAATTTTTCTTGTAATTATTTTATTATTATATTATAACAATTAAGCATGCAATTTAAAATTACCTTTAAGCCGTTCATGTGATTTTCCATAGAAAAACATATAAAAAAAAATTTTATTGTTATTTTTTTATAAATTTGCATGTTTTGATATCTGAATAAGAACATTCATTACGATTGATAATAGATTTTCCATTTCCAGATTGGATGAGTCCCTTCGACCGCGTGGTCTGCGGTGAGTTCAATGGTATTTATCGTTTCAATTTTTATTTTCTTTTAGTTCTAAGTACATAGAATAAGTAGAGTTTAAAGAGGCAATGTACACGTGCTTTAGACAATTGTTTTTTTTTTACCGTAATCAGTATTATTTTAATCAATTGACTACACTTATTTTCGCGCTCGTGTGTATGGGCTCTTTAAAACATGCCTTCCGTAACGTTTTGTTGCAATTATTCATTTGATATGGCTTCGTTGAATCGTTGCAAATGATATTTCTACTACGTTTTTATAAATATAGCGCGAAAATTGTTGTTGTAAACAATGAAACATCTTCAATTCGATTTGGTTATGAATAAGATTGGGATTACCTAGGTATATTTCTTGATATTCTGCTAAGAAGCACAGAAGGTAAAAGCTGCCAGTTTAAGTTAACTGTAGTCTGTAAATACAAATATATCGCGATGTTTACTAAATAGTTAAAAAGCTCTCGAAAGTTGCAAGATTTTAAGCAACACTATACAATTATTATATGACCGTGACCAATAGTTTTATTGTATCTGTTAAAAAAGTAACGGAAAGGGTTCAACGTAAAGATTACACAACTTTCTCCGAAGACAATAGTGAATAGATTGCAAAAAAAGGGTTTTGCCAAATTATTAAAGTAGCCAAGTATAAAAAATACACACTGATTTTACTGGAACGTTGTGCTATATTTTTATTCATATCACTGTATTAGGTACGCAATATCATATATATCAATCAATACTAATAAAATATTTCAAATATAAGCACATGTATAATACGTATTTATTTAATTAACTATTCTAATTTAAATTTTGTGCTGTGTGATCCCGGCCTAGAATAGGATCATCCTGGTACTGGTGGTGTCGTAAGAGGC
>DWAP01000620.1:0-19942 GCA_018230625.1 Heliconius eleuchia
GTAAAATTTTATGTAATTACCACTGGTGAATCTGAATAAATAAATAAATAAATAATTTGATTGTAAACATTTCACCAACTCAAAGGTTATAGTCAGATACGTACCCCAATAACGCGTCAAACTAGTCTAATACTTTAAAATAAATAAAAGAAATGAAGACCTTTATTGCTAACATTGCAAAATGTCAAAAGAAACAGGGTAAAGACCTTTATTTAAAATAAAACAGGCTGTAAAGTGCTACGATTCTAATCAGATTTACCGCCATTGTTTGACAAGAACACTTTTAATTCATCAGGCATAGACATTTAGAATTCAGCCAACGTCGCGAGTCCGTATTTTGACATATTGCTCACGGTCACGAGTGGCGAAACTCGATTACGCCAAAAGACGAGACTGACTGTCCTATATCTATCTCTTTCTAACGGCCTTGTATTTACATGTTGCTATTTCATTTCATCAATAATCGATGTGACGTACTAAGCGGATCGATGTGATAATATCGATATTATTTATATAAGAGTCACAAATACGTATGACCTATTAGTTTTAATAGATAAATTTACATATAGTGTCTGGAACCTTTTGAAATACATAGCAACATAGTAGTTTCATATATACACTATTTCGTTACTATTAGAGGTACTAGATACCTATATAATAGATATCTAGTACCTCTCTTAACTACTGGATGCCAGGCACTCCTGGAAAATATCCCTAGATTCGTCCACGTAAAACACCTTAATAAATTTTAATATCACGCAAGACGCAGTCTTTATAAAGATAAATTATAACAATTTTCTTTATTAGTATACAAAAGTAATTTAATACAATGTACAGTTTAAAAAACCCGTTCATGAGCGCGGTGTTATTCCTTGATTTTGCAAGTTTAACGACCGAATGCCATTCACAATATGACGTCAATGTATATTTTTTTACTCATTATATTAATTTTTCTCAAATTTTTTCTTTACCTATTTGATTCCAGATATTAAATCTTTTTACATACCTATATATAAAAAAGTTGAAAAGTAGGGTAGGCTATGGGTGGCACAATGGGACAGCGCGTGACTGTAAACGTGATGGCTATTCCTATTCAGGGAAATGAACATATTTAAATTATTTTCAAATCTAGAAAATAAAGAGAAAAATAGAAATCGAAGGGCCTGAACAAATTTATCTCTGTCTACCCTGGAATGAAATGAAGGAAAAACTTTTTCATTACATTAATTTTAAATACATTTAAATTTTTACTGTCCATTAGTAGGCTTTTCATGAGAATAACTCAATATCTTTTAAAAGACTATAAACAAATGTACGAAATCATTTATATTTGAAGCTGCTATCATAAAGAGGTAGAGGTATCGATGTAGGTCAAATATATTATAAAAACACTATAAGAGTGTCAATAGTTATTATAATTATACTCAGGTAGGATAATTATTTAAAGTAATTTATATTACATTATTTACAAGAGTTCGCAAGGACATCTACTTTATGTTACTTTTTTATTGCAATTTATATATTACTAATTGCCACCCGCAACTCTGTTTGCGTGGAAGACGTTAAAATTAACAAATCAGCAGCCGTCGTGGCGCAGGAGCACGAGGGTGCGACAGTAAACGCGAAAGTTGTAGATTCGATTTCCACTCAAAAGTATGGAATATTTAATATTTTCATTTCACCTCTCTGGCGACAAGACCAAGCGCGGCGTTGAGTTTCGCCACTCAACTCGTAATGCCTTCAGAATTTGGCGGAAAGTGGGTTGCCTCTGCATTTGTGCTATAAGTAGGATACAGCGTGAAGCTAAAAAAGAATGAAAATGAAGGTTTTTCGAGTTCCCGTAGGAATTTTATAAATATTTTCTTAGTCCCCCCTACACTCCCTGTAGTGGTCCTACCACATTTGTATGTACATACAAAAATGCCAATTTTCAACCTTCCAAGTCCAGTTTCGCCACTGCTAGTCAGTCCCTTAGTGACGGAAGAGATTTGTATATTATACTGATATGCCTTGTACAGTTTTACGTTGTGTTTTTTCTTTATAATTTAGTCTTCCGTATTATATATTATTATAGTATGAGAAAATATTGTAATTAATTACTTTATTTGCATTATGTTATTTATTTATAAACCTTCTTTCTTGGCTGAACGTTTGAGAAGACCGCAGAAGAACCCATATATATAATAATATTATAAAGCAGAAGAGTATGTTTAGTTGAACACGCAAATCTCAGGAACTACTAGTTTGAAATGAAGAAAAATCTTTTATATCAGGTAGTCCGTTAATCGGTCATAATTGTTGGATAGGGGGCTATTAAAATATCATAGCGTCATATCCTGCTTAGCGTATCCACCTATTAATTTTTTCATTTAGAAAACCTCTAGATGCAATACACAACTATTACTTAATTCTATTTCCCCACGGAGGCGAAGCCGAAGATAAAAGTAATTCTTTAATAATTATAAATATTCTCTCAAAATAAATTAGTATCCAACATCTTATAGTTAGCTCCGGGAAATCCTGTTTGTGTCATAGCGTTATTCCTTATATGAAAAATCAATATTAATCTTAAGCATTTAAAGATCAATAACATCCCGTCAAACGTTTGCTTTTACGAGTAAATCTTTGAAAACTAATATTGTTCTTTAAATTGATTATATAAATATTCAAAAAGGAGTTCTCAAGAAGAATTAAAATCATATTTAATGTAGTTAAGATGCGTTTTTTAGCTTAATATTGTAAGTTGTATATCAATAGAAGGTAGACACAGAGAACTTAGTGTCCAGACACTTTGTTCTTACTTTTCGTGCGGTCTCGACGGATTGCATGTTGAGTGGCAGTTACAGTCATAGGTTCCCCCACTCCACCAAGACGGCCTTAGTATTAACTATGTTAAAAATAATAATCAAAAAACATAAAAAAAAACCTTTTAACTCTTTTTATTCGGAGCGTTTTATACAACTGCGAATATAATAAATCATTACTATTAAATTAACTTGGATTACAAAATGATAAATATAAAAAAAAACAGTAATTAGTCAAACTACCTGAACTTATCTTTTTTCTATATCTATGAAGCAAGCAAATTTATTTCTTGAGAAACTAAGCCGTTAATTTTACAAACAAAATCCAAAACATTAATGCAAAAATATGATACACAGGAAACATAATGTTTCTGTGAAGCAAGAATAATGTACTATTTATTCACACTTTAATATTACAAAAAAATTGTACAAAATTAAGCAAAAACATGACGGAAAACCATGTAGCTGTGTTGTTTACGAGAGACAATGGTACGACTTTGACCCGCCACCTCTGATGTAAATGGTGTGTTATTTTTCCTATACAATAATAGCTTTTAAATATATTTAAACTGGTAAAAGTACTCTATTGTAGATTAATGTAATGAATAACTTATATCGACCATCGTGCTGACTATGAGCGCGAAGGTTGCGGGTCCGATCGCTTAGGGGGTTTTATCCGCCACTCTGGTAAACGAAGCGCGGCGTTTAGTTACGCAACTCGACACGCATTATCCCGAATTCGCAATTTCTTGAAAATTAACGGAAAGTCAGGTACGGAGTGTTTTAACACTAAATCTCTTTTCCTACCTAGCAATCTTGCTAGCTGAGAAAAATATATAATAGGTAAGGTAAAAAAAACAGTATATTTTTTTTCTTTAAAAATGTATAATATGTTTTTTAAGATATCTACCTCAAATGGCAATACTAGGACAGTTCGTGTTGTTTCATAACGTCAAGCCTCTACAGACGTGCATTATATTGCAGAGACTGCATTCTGCATACAATGCTTGAGTCAGTGGCCGGCACGTCTATAGATGCTTAGGTGGCATCTATTATATTATATGAATTGAACGTTCCATTGTTCTTTATTAGCTTTATCACACGGTTTTACTTGAGTGGCGGTGGAATTTATTTATAGAATATTTATAAGTTACTGGTTTTTATATTATTTTAAATAAAATTATTAAGGATACTCCTTTATAAGATACGAAACCCTAAAAACGAATAGACAAGCAGAAAATATTTAGCGATGCCTGTCAGCCTTTCAATAACGGAAGAGTTTTATGTATGGATTAGTTTTTATGTATGGATCTCCCTCTCTCTCTCTCTCTATTAACGTCGCCAGTAAGCCATTTCTCCATAATAGAACACAAGTTGGCAACAGAATAAATTATATTACATTTACAGCTGGATTTATAAAATACTTAAGACAAATAAAAGTGTTAGTGTCATACAAACTATTTAGATGCGACATGATTGACCTTCGTGTCGTAAAACTATTAAATAGTCATCAAATACACGTGCACTGAATTAACGTTACGTGCATTTTGTATATAATATGTGTAAGAAAACTTACTTATATTATTAAAAAAAATTTTTTATTATTATAAGTCAATAGGAGAGCGACAAAGCTTTCTCTACTGTATGCCGAACTGCTGCTCCATCGCGACTTCAAACAACAAAGAAATGTCTTATAAGATTGGATTTAATGAATTCATAATTAAACTATATAAAATTTAATATTTTACTCAGTACTAATAATGGTAAAGTAAGCAAAAAAAATTGTGAACTTCTCTTTTTTAACTGACCTTATCTAAATAGATTGATAAAATACTTAATCTAAATATTTATGCTCATTAATAAAATTTGAACCCACGACTACCGAACATTAGCTGGGCGACAATACCATAAGTAATAATATTAAGTTTCGCAACAAACAGAGAGTATATGTAAAGTAATAACCAAGCAATGACGCAACTGCACTTGTTAAATATAATGTTGAATGACATAAAAAATGTAAATATAATGTTGAATGACATAAAATTATGATATCTTATATAAGCATTGGAGCATACCTATGGATTCGTCTATATATCATATAAACTAGAGATAACTACTAGATACTACTACTACTAGATAACATGAATGGAGTTTCCAACACAAAAAAAGTAGTTTCTGAGATTAAAAAGCTCAACTAAACAAACTCTTTAACTATATCACAATATTAATCATTACGTTTTAAAGGCTCCTATAAAAGCTATTTTATTAATTAATACAAAATATTTTTATAACTAGAATATTTTTTTATTACAATTAATATTGGTAAACATTATTTTAGAATTTTTAATAAATTGGCTGTCTGATAAGCATCTTAAAAACCGAAACTATTTTAAGTACTGTTTATATTCACCGTTGCCATGACAACGGGATCAACAGCCTTAATTGGCTAAGTTCATTAAATAGTTCTATGAATAATAATTTTAACTCTAGGAAAAGTTTAAGTTTTATTTAGAAATGTTAATGTTCTAATTTTTTTTATAAACTATGGCGAAGAGATGAGTCTCACCTCTTAACAATCTAAGGCCAAAAGCGGAGAGCGGAATTTATTGGCACCATCGTTATATACTGGTAAGTTAGATACTGCGTCAAGCTAACAAATACAAAAATAAATTATTCTGATTACAATATGTACATATATTGATATTTCTGATTTATGTCTATTAGTTATATCACCGGTATCATGTTCAGAACAATAGAGCTCTTTGGAATCACGTAATATATGAGAACTATTATGAAAGTATTGACGAGAAGTAAGAATGCGGTAAGAGGCTTGGGAACGTTTGAAGGGCGTAGCTTTGAAATATTAACAAAGAATGTAGGTAAAGTGTTTATAGTTTTTAGAGAAATCATTAACATAAATTCACGTATTAAAATGATTGTTATAGCAGAGTTATTTATTTAAAAAAAAAAGATAGTAAAACATGAGTCGGGCTCACCTACCGCGGGATCTGTTCAGATATTGGCAATTTCGAGCTCTTTCTGATATTGTAGCTTAGCTTACCCAGAGCCCTTTCATCTAATACCTCACTTAAACTAGAAGCTTTATTAGCAAATTTCCCCCCCTCTTTTAAAGCTATTATTTTTAGGATTTAACCACTAATGTATAGTTCTAACAATTATTTTTTTCTGAACTAGTACTACCTGTAGCTGCCAAATTTCATAATTCTAGGTCAACTGGAAGTTCCCTTAATTTTGATTCGCTTTATAGTGTCTACATCTTTTTTTGGTAAATGAAGAAATATACGGAAGTATAAGGAACTGTAAATCTGAGTATATGATTTGAATTTCAACTCGACATCTCCATGCGTTCTTGAGATAAAGGCTCTTGACAGACAGCCGATGCCTGACGCCGTGCTTTGCTTCGTTACCAGAACGATAGTAAGAAAATATTTAAATAATTCATTCCCCCGAGTGACAATCGATATAATTTTATTTTTCACAATGAAGGTAGTCACAAAATCAATATTTGGGCTTGTTAATTAAATAGTTCATACAGTATAAGAAGTATACTTAGTGATCAGTTCCTACATTATCCTTTGAAAACCACACTGGGTAGAGAAGTAGTGTGTAGAGGTGGTAAAATTTACTTTGTATAAGCAGGCTATTCTTTAACCTGCTTCTTATACTACTATTTCAAACAAGCCTCACTTCTCTGACGGGGAATAAACCGGAGGGGGGAATCATAGCGGCAATAAAATAAAAAAAACTATATATATTTAAATTATAAAATAAACACAGAAATTGACTCTATGTAGAGTCGGAGCAGTCATTATATAAGATTTAGCATTTAATTTGCATTGTTTAAGTGTCATGGGGCAAGCTCGCAAACACTACGTGCTTGCTCAATAATTACAAATGACAAAAGGATTTCGTATGAGACAACTAATTAAAAAAAATTGATAGAATAACACATTTGTAAATTCCTTTAGTTATTTCAGATTCACAATTTATTCCGCATACAGCAAAGAAACTAATGTCAAGACTCTCCGTTTTACGCTTCTTTTCTGAATCCGAGACACTGCGTATCGCTATTCCAACTCACCACCGCAACTCTTAGAGCGAGAAAATAAAAATTATTCTTTGAAGCGAGTGGGAAATAAAAACTTCGTCACGTATTAAATAGTTTGAATTACGCGAGACTGATTCTCAAATGTGACATTTTTTATAATAATACACCTCTTATTTACTGGTTTAATTAATCTCTACATAAAACATTATTATATTTTGAATAGTAAAATATATTAAGACTTAAAGCCATTTAATCTATTATAATATTTTAATGTACATTAATATTATAATACTTAGCTGTTTGTCTTTTTTTCAGTTCACAAGCCAAAATACAATTTAAAAGAAAAATTAAATAACATGGAATCATTTCACTCTTTTATCACATCGCGTTAAACAGCATATTGTATATTGTTAAATGAAATATGTTATCACAAAAAGCTCGAGTCACGCCAACGGTCACTTTCCTGTGTGGTATATAGTGGTAAATGACTTTTATGTGGTTCCATGCCTTAAAACTTTGAAATCCTTATAATACACAATTTGTAATTTTTTTAGCTTCACGCATAGCGAGGCAGGCAGAAGAAACTTAGTGTTAAGACATTTTATTCTCTATTTTACTTCCAATTCTCGATACATTGCATATTAACTGGCCGAACTCAACCTACTTTGTTTAGTTACAAAAACAAAGAAATGAAAATTCCCGGATGCATCGTGGTATTTCCATTTGACTATGCGAGTGAAAAAACATAGTTTCAATTTAAATTCATATCATTTATTTTAATATTTTTGAATAACAATAGTATTTTGTTTCTAATACATTAACTCAAATCCAACGCCTCGGGCTTGTTATATTTGTTACCACATCAAACAATAGTTTTAATTATTTTAATAACTTTTACTGATATTACACTTGAAATGTGGAACGTTTAATTTATTTTTGAAAACCTGTATTACAATCATCACAATATGTATGTAGAGTTCAATAACGAAAAAAATTTAAAATTGTAGCTATGATATTACTTTTTTCTTTTTTTGTTTTAAGACACAATATTGTATAATAGAAAATATTTTATTTATGAACTAAAAAAATATTACTAAACAAAAAATCTAAAGTAATATCCAATTTAAACATTCTTACTTTATTTCACTTATCACATTATTTTTCACTTTTTAACAATGGAAATACTACTAACTTATAGCTACAGCTTCACCCTTCTCTCTACATAACAAAGGGAAATAGAGATAAGGCACTCAGTCCAATTATCAAAACACAAAGTATTGAGATTCTAAAATAAATAAATATAAATGGCTATTACACATACTAAATCAAAAACATAAAACAACAAGATTATATAGCGAAATATGACAAACGAGCAACTCTACATATTAAAATGTGGGACAAAATACTTGCCTCAAGATACTACTTTCTCGTAAAACGGAAGACAACTTAAAATACCAGTCGAGATCATGACCCACTTGGTGTTACGCAATCCAAATCAACGTAATGTGACATAATGATGTAGCAACACCTGATATGCAATTAACGACCCTAATATAATAAATTATATTCGTTGCGAAGTGAACGTGCTGGACTAAGTGCGGTGGTCATGTATTCAAATATTGTATAAGAGAATGTTTATATTTATTAAATAAAAAAATAGCTTTACGCTGTATTTCACGAACAGAGAACGAACCTAGTATTAGAACACCATTCCCATTTTTGAAATGATTTGAGTGAGGGAATTGAACATCGTGCAATGTCTTATTTTTACCAAAGCGAGAACAAAGTGACTTATCGCTAAGTTCTTTCTTCCTAAAAACTATCTAACCTTTTCAAGTGCAAAATGTGCAACTTTGTGACTAAAACGGTAGAGTCGTTTTTTGAAAATAAATAAATCATAGAGTATATTTTGATATGATGTCACGTCACTTTTAATGCAGTAATAAAAATTTGATCACCATGATTGATTTGATCACATGATTGATTGTAGTAACATTGATATTATGCAAATATTATCTCAGCGTCTGACTGTAGACGAAATGGTTAAAATATCCAAACTCGGAGAAATAAATTATCTTTATTTCTATATCACACAGGGGAAATAAAAATTAGACATGTGTCTTAATTAAATGCACCATTAAGTTCTGCCAGTATTGTCTCGGAATCGGAGTGTTTTGACAATAGGTTATCTGCCTGCTCTGCGATATACAGGATTCAGTATGAAAATAAAAGAATGTAAAAGAAACTCTTATATTTCAATTTAATTAAAATATTATTTACATATAAATGTTATTATTGTAAAGCAATAACATTCTTTTTTTACTTTTTGTACATTTTCTATTGTTATAGATGTTTTAAGCATTTTTTTCTTAAATCTAATAGAGCAGTAGCTTGAGTCTCTTTGGCGACTTATAGATTTGGAGGGTTACCTTTCACTGTTACGTTAAAACTCAATCGATATTTTATAAGACTATGTTAAAATGATGTATAATAATATATAAAAAAAAGATGTATAATAATATGAGCCTAGCCTATTTATAACGTCTAAATAATATGAAAATGGAATTTAAATGATATAAAAATAATGCAAATCATGATTATTATTGTTTGATTTATGTTTATTCGACGATTCAAGAGTGATTGCACAGGTCCATTCAAATAAACAAATAGATTTTTATCGAATGGAATTTGAATTCCACAAATACTAAAGAAGAAACATAGAATTATTTTTACTAACAAGGAATTGTTTATTTTGTTATGTTAGTAAAACATATGCACATATGTATGTTAAAAATTATGTATTATATGACACAGTATTCTGTAATAAATAAAATAAAAACGAAATTTGGACCATGTCATAGAAACATGTGGATAAGTGTGCCATCCTTACGTAACTTGCCGTACTTGTCCTAACACGTGACAGACTACTTGGCACCAAAAGTTACATCCGCTCTATATTTAACGTCCTTGACTTAATTATTATGATTAAACAAATTGATTGTTTGATTATGAGGAAAATTTATAATTGATATACATATATAGTAAACTTGCCGAACTACCCTGCGTTTATTTAAGGAAAGGACGAAAATGATTATTAAAGTAATGCATAAATATCGCGTCCTTACAAGTTTAGAAACGTAACTGAACACAGTACTTTATCTGCTAGAGCAAGGAAATAAAAAAATAAATATATTCATTCTTCCGAGTACAGATTGAACCCACAACCATCGTGGTTACAGCCAGACGATTTTCCACGATAACATCAAACGCAGTTCATTGTAATTAAATTGCAAAAGACACTTTGCATCCACCTTTCGAACATCTTCCTTGAGGTCGAGTGATTTTCTCTAACCTTGGGCGGTTGCGATACAACACGCTTGTATACATATTGTACGAATCATTGCAACATTGAAGATTGCATTGAGACTATTTTAATAATATATTCTTTGTGTCTTTTATCGCGGCGTTGACTTCCACCACTCAATATGTAGCGTCTCCAATATTTAATGGTGCATGGGGGACGGAGTGCTTTAATACTTTGTTCCCTCTGCTTATATACTCCTATTTGGGAATAAAGTGTAAGATGTGTTTTTTTTTACTTTTGTATTTAATTTGCAAGGACTTCCCTTAAATGACATACTAAAGTTTTCATATCAATGAATAATTTAACGTGTCATTTAGATCTCTACATAAATGCAGAGTCACATATATTTCGTAATCATGCTTCTTAAGATGAATATGTTCATTTAAGTGCGTTATAGACAATGATGCTAACAATATCTTTGAAGACTTAACAGCTTGTATTATAAGATATTCCAAAACCATAAAAAAGATATAGCAGCATTGGCTGAAGGAACCTAGAGTTAAGTCTGTTCTCCATTTTAAGCGCAAAAAAATCTTTAGAATGTTTAATATTATTATTATTATCACTTTACATCTGTAAGCTTATACAATTTACTCTATAGAAAGGTTAACTTAAGTAACTAATATTTGATTATTTGCACACCTTAGACCTTGCAGGAAATAACATTTTACGTTTAAGTCACAAGGCCTAACAAGTTTGGTAAATTCTAAAAATTTATTTAAACTAAGCATTAGACCTTGACTGTTTTATAATGTTTCCAAATTACTATTATTCCTTAATAATATGACATTGCTAAAAAGTGTATTTATTTAAACTCATGAAGAACTGGTTTGAATCGAAACATTGTATTAATATCGGATTTCCGTTTATCGAAGAAGTCTCAACTTAAATTATAGTAATCGTTTAGATTTAAGCCACTGTTCCGCTTAAACACTTGGCCAAAACCATAGGTAATTGTTAGATTATTATAATGATAGCATTATGCAAGTTTAAATCACGTAACATAGTTTTTCTAAATAAAATGTATAATTTTTAGACCTTTTAACCATGTTTCTGCTAAATATAATAGTACTACATTTTACTGTCATTTAAAATGCGCGTGAAAATGTACCCATACGGGGTTTTTTGTAAAAGTATTTCAAAATAATGAGCATATTCAAAATAAAAGTTGCAACAAAAAATATTTAATTTTTTAAAATTATTATTTAGATTTTTTTTAATACCAAAAGTAAAAACAATGTAAAGAAATTAAATTTAATTCAAAAAAATAATTATATTGCTTAGAAAACATATAAAAATTTGAACATATAGGGAGTTGAACCCGCGTCTCTTGAAAACCATCGAAGAACTGGATGGTTTTTTCTTTCCATAAAAATCGATAATTTAATCAATGTGTGGAAAAATTAAATCAATAACTCACAAAAAACTCGCACTCTCGTAAAACGAGTTAACACAATTACGTTTCTTATGAACAAAAAAATAAAACGATACGACTGTAAATCGATATTTTCTACATCCGTAAACAGTTTTGTAAATTAAACATTATGAAATTGCATACATTTGTTGTAATAAAAGTCAACTATAAGCTTTTATAAAAGGTTAAAGAAACTATGAGAAATACAGCTCTATACAAATTTAAACACATATAGTACAGAAGTCCCCTAGTTATAATGAATAATATAAAATATTGTACGACGTATCATATATTTTTTTAAATAGTTGCCACGAATATACTTAGTATGTATATTTAATAATTTAGTAAAATAAAAAAAACTATAATTTTTTTAAAGTGACGCAGTTTCACTATTCTCATTGTATGGTCAGTAAGGTTTCATTATAATCAAATTTGTTTCGAATGTTATTGATGGAAAAAAGATAATTTTAGAAACTTATCGCTAGCTTTGTCGACATGACTTGGCTAACGTAGAAAGAGAAAGTGATTATTGGTGATGCTATTAAGATATAATAGTATATATAGAATACTACACCTTCTAAGTTTACAGGTCCAAAGCAGGAGGACAAAACAATACTTTGATATATTCTGATATAGAAATTTAACCCTGTACCCTGTGTCTTGATACTACGAAATAAACGAACTTGAAAAGAGTTATTGAAAGAATATTAAAAACAAATTATTTTATATACGCAACATAAATAAAAAAAAATCATATAAATAGCTGAAGTTCTACTTTATATCATTTTATAATAACATGTTTAATAGTATATAAGATTACACATATTTAATTATTTTTTTTACGCTCACTTAATGTTACCGACATACTTTCACTCACTGGGTATTTCCCCGTGCATGTTGCCAGGATTCCTCGAGATAAAGGTTAACGGCCGGACGTTATATTGTAATATATTGGATTCAAATTATTGTGTAGTAAAATAAGATTGAATCATATTAAAAGTTTAATTGAAAGTAGTTATAAAAAAATTATAAACAAAGAAAAAAGAACGCTAGGCGTATTAAAACTTATGGAAACAATTTATTATATTTAATTAAATATATAAAAACACCAATTTTATAAAAATCCCTCGAAACTTATAACGAATGCTAATTTTATATTATTAGCTACTTATTGATATAAAACAAAGTATAAAATTCAATGTTTTCTTTAAACTTTTTGTTTAAAATTTGAAGGTGAAACGCGTTGATGTCTTTTCTATGGACAATATGGATACACACATGTATATAAAATATTGCATAATTACCCATAACTATTAGTCAGCGTGTCAACATATATGTATGAATGAATATATTAATTTATTTTATAATTCTATTAATTTAAGTATATATAAACATACAATATTGCCTTATCTCATAAGAACTGGGATGAAATATTTACCTTTTAAATTTAATAATAAATTTAATTTATTCTGTTATTCAATTAGAACTATATTTTTTATCTACAGTAGAAGGTCCTTTATAAGAGATCAACCTGTTTTTTTATGAAAATCTCAGATACGTTTTTATGACTATATAGATCGTTTTACTTATTTTTTTTCATAATATTGTTATGTGCCTTTGAAAACCTTCATATTTGTACTGACATTGTTAATTTTAAAACAATAAGTATGTTTACAATAAGTGTCAGTATAAAGGCTATCAATATAATTTGTAGGTCATTTGTTAGAGGTGCATGTTGAATAAATGAAATTATGTGAGCAATATATTTAAAAATATTAACTTTTGTACTTATTTATTAAATTAAATAAGTATTTTTCTTTCCTAGGTATGGAATAACACACAAATGTTTAAAAATATTAACTTTTGTTCTATTTTTATGTTTAAATCTTAAATTTGAGGTCATCGCGTTATACGATTATGATTATATTAGGATTAACTTTATTTGCATTGAATTCCGTCCGGAAAAAAAGTGTCTAAGACGGTTCCCCCTATCTACTCTGCTATGTAAGAAATAACGTGTAAATATAGTCGAATATTTAAATCTGTATTGTCCACAGAAAATATATTTATTGTTGCTCTAACGCTAAATATTCAGACCACGTAACATAAACAAAGTATCACATTTGAATACTCTTTTAAATCACTTAACATTATGTAAATGAAATATTTTAGGTAACTTAATTAGCTGGCATATAAAATTTTAGCCATAACAAATATAATATTATATTTTTTACGGACGGAATAATTATATATTTTACGGATAGAGGGAACAGAGAAAAATTAGCGTCAAAACCCCGTACCCTTCGCTTTCCACCCGGATACAAACAAAAAATACTTTCAATAGTTATACATATATATATAAAAAAATAACGCTACTCATACTATCTTAACCATTATTAAACATAATTCTTATCTCAACGTATTATGATGTAATATCGTTAGACGTCTGTGTTACTTTAGAAATTTACTACTCAATTTCTTACAGTCATTTTTGTAAATAACCATGAACTTTGGTAGTTGTCTACCAAAGTTCATGGTTATTTAACAAAATGTTGTTCCTTTATAAAAATCTTAATATTTGATATATTTTATACTAGATTTTGTTAAGAAAAAATATATATAAAAACTACTGTATGAAATTTTTCAGCATCATTTAAATATGATAAGAAAAATTTTAAAATATTAGAAGCAAGCTTGTAATATAATTTCTACATGATAAATTCATCATGGTGCAGTGAGACGGCGTCTGGCAGTAAACGCAATGGTTTTGAGTTTGATTCTCGCTTGGAGAATATATTAATTTTTAAGTTCTGCCATTTAACAGTGAATCTCGAATTTGGAGAACGGAGTGTCTCATAGATTTTCTCTGCTTACTCTAAATACCATGAATCTGAATGTACAAAATACAAAGTAATATAAATTTTGTAATATTCTCTAGTACTATGAACTAAGCTTCCATAAACGATTTTATTCGTGACGCTTTCCGGTATACTCGGAGTTGATTAATGAGAGCGAGCGCCTTCACTCTTACGTAACTGCGCTGATATGATTACACTGTAGAATATTTACTATATAAGTTTTCGCTTATACATTGTATTATGAATATTTTTAATAATTTGGTAATTTTTTTTAAATATTTATAATTATAGTACAAAGAGGCCAGTCGTAGTGCAGGGGCACAAAGTGTGAATAGAAACGCGACTGGTTGTGGGTTAAATCCGCACTCGAGGAACTGAAATAATTATTATTTTTTTAAATTTATTTAAATTTATATTGCATTTCTTTCACTATGGTGTAAAGGCACAGCGCGGCGTTTAATACCGCCACTCAATACGCAATACCTCCAGAATTCGGCGGAAAGCGGGGGACGGATTGTCTTAACACTAGGTTCCCTCTGCCGACTCTGCTGTATGCGAGATACAGCGTGAAACTGATTTAATTTTTGATTTTATTTTAATTTAATAATACAAATAAATATTGTTCATTGGCAAGCTTATCTCTACATGGCACAAAACAAAGTTAGTTCACACCAACTTACGATTTTTCTTAACCAACACTAATTTAATGTGAAATAAGCGCTTTATAAATCACAAATAAACGTTAATAAAATAATGTCCTACATATTTTGTTAATGTTTATATATTATTTCATGTTTCTTAAGAAACAGCTACAAAGTAAGAGGCTGTAATTCATAATTATTTAGAACTAAATACCTTCCTATTAAATAATAGCTATTAACCAATACAACCAACCGTCACGTAATATTATATTATAAACTTTATACGTATTTATTACACGAGCAAAATAGAGTCATAAAATAATATAAATACTATTTCTTCATACATTAGTTTACTTTTGAAGTCATCGTCGGTGCAGCAGCTAAGGTTGGCTGTAAGAGCGATTATTTTGAAATAGATTACTAATCGAGAAAATTAATTATTATCTGGATCCAGACCCAGATGATAACAAGACAAAGCGCAGCTTTTTGTTTCGCCATTCAAGTAAATGTCTCGAAAATTAGGCAGAAATTATAGTACGGAGAGTCTCGACACTAAGTTTAACCTACTCTCTATATGGCATACATATCTGACCTAATAAGAATAAAACAATACTTATTAGTTTTAACCTACATACTCGTATATATGAATCATCACTACTGCCAACATTAGTAACAAAATAATTAGAGTATAAAAATTTTAATTGCTTGATTTTTTTCTATATTTCATATTAATAACACGTAAAGACTCAATAATTTTCTGTGCTTGGTAAAAAGTGTCGTTATACTAGGTTGCCTCTGCCTACCCTGATATACTGAAAGAAAAAATTAAAGTGTTATTCCACACATAGGAAAGAAAAATATTTAATAAGAAAACGTATAAAAATTTTAACGTAGCTGGATTTGAACCCGCGCCTCTTTGGCGATACTTTTTTAGAACGTCTGGCTTAGTTGGCCATAGCGCGTTCCCAAATGGTAACGGTTCCCAAATGAAAATGTATAGATAATACACCACGCTATTTCTTCTCAAGACATTTAATAGACGCAAAGTGATACAAACGCTACAAGCATGTAATCTGAATGTAAATAACATGAGACATGCAAGGCCGCTCGCTGGTCTGATTATATCGATTGATACTTAGTTTGTAAACAAAATTAATAAAAAACATTTTTTATGCATGTTTTTGTATATTTTCCTTAGCCTTTTTAATATTAATGTAATGTACTTTGATTTATGTTTGTATAGATTTTTCGGTATATGATATATACTGAGTGTACATAGCAGGACTAGTATTAAGACACTTCGTTCTACGATTTCCGCCCAAATTCGAGATGCCGTATCTTAAATCTGGGTGAATTTTGTGATAGACCTCTACGTCGCACTTTGTAGTGTAATTTTGCTTTCGTGTCTTTTACCGTGTTTTTTATATCATTGTGTACTCTGTACGTTTATCAATATGTCGATTAGAATTGGCAAAAGTACACTTTTCCTGAGGTTTATTTTACTATTGTATTAATATAAACAGAAACATATATCAAAATACATAACTTAATTTAAAATGTGTAAATCCACATAACAGAAAAATTCCTATAAAATATGACTCTACATATAGTTTGATTGTTGTTATTTTATTTAGCATCATGCTGCATTTACTCAATAAAATTTTAAGCATTAATTGACAAACATAAATAAATACTATTTAAACATAAATGCTATTTAAAAAAACATGTAAACAATAAACCTTGAGATTTTTCTCGTTCTTCCTTGTATTTCCCCACTCACCAAGGTTTTGGACGTCGCGTCGCCTTAATGTAAGTAGGTGGTATAGAGGTATAAAATGTCCAAACGTATAATTGCAACTCGATTAGTAATTAATTAATATGCTTCGAACCGACTTCTAAGACAAGGAGGTTACCAGTTTTACGTTTGTATGTGTTTGGTATGTGTGAGATATTCTTTTTCATGCTTTTAAGCAACCCTGCTTGTAATTTTGTAGATTTATGCATGTTTGTATGTAAGTTATTTAGAAAACTCTAAATAAGTATTATTCTTTCCTAAGTGTGGAATAACACTTTAAAAATGTAAAAAATGTTTGTATGTTTATCCATATTTTTCTCGAAAACTGAAAATCATAATGGTTATTATCCTTTCTGATTTAAAAATGTATAAATACAAATCTTCCTTATCCGTTGCAAATGTGCGAATCAAGTTACACTTAAAAATCAAGTACAATGCAACGTTCAATAAAACAAGAACATTCATTGCGTGAAGAATACAATCAGTAATTATAAATTATCATTAAAAATATGATTTTAGTAACGCTTATTAAGAATAATCATTGTGTAGCGAGCCCTTGAACCTAGCGTTTCGAGTTAAGCCAAGGCAAATGTATATTATATCGACCTCGTATTTCAAGTTTTGTCGAAAACTACTAGTTATAATATGTCACTTTTTTTTATTTTGGAGCGCGGGGTCAAGTAGTTTGTAGAGTTCTTTAGAGCCTTGTCGATGCAAATTTATATATTAATGCCTGAGGCACTTAAGCTAATGTGTTTAGTTCAATCAAATATGTATATAATATATGCATATATACAACATGTACATATATGACATATATAGCCACAAGGCCGCTTTCGTCGGCGGCTGCTCGTTCATTCTTAATCGGGGGGCTGAATGAAATGACAAAGCATGGTGTTAATTTCTGGACAAACCCAGGCAAACTAGATATTTTAACATAAGATTCCGTCTGCAAGCCCTGCTATATGCGAAATACAGCATGAATTTAAAAAACGATATTCACAAATCACTTTTACACACAAGAGGAAAACATTTAAAGTCAAATGTCACCAACTAACGTCTTGTCAATAATTACTATGACACCATTAAGGAAATAATGACGTTGATACAATTAATTATTAAAAATACAAGATTTTATACTTTTATTATGATACATGTATTCTTTGTATATTTAATAAAGATTATATAATAGTGGGCTTAGATTTCAATTAGAAACAAATAAATTTCTGCTGTATCCAGGACACAATGTTAGGGTACTATAAGATATAGTCGACGTAATTTCACAAAATGTAACGCTTCTAAGAAGCATCCGAAGCACACATAAACAAACGAGTACACGTATGTACGTATGTGTATGCTATGTATACATGTCAAGCGTTAACATATTACTGTATAAGAAATCTTTTAACGCGCCTGTAAAATACCTAATTTAAAAAAAATTATTTGAAAATCATAAAAAATTAAAAAGACACATTTTTTTTGTTTATTTTGTGGTATACAGATCTAAGCTTTTTCATCGATAAATAATATTAACATTATAACTGTTTTGCTAATAATTTATCTTTATTAGAAAAATATTATTAAATTCAAGTTGTTAAGACTTATTTTGTAACAAACTTATAGCGAGTCATTAATAAGGTGCAATTACTAAGCAACAATCCTAATTTTAAAGCAAAAACATTATGATGATGAAACGATATTATGGAGAAATGTTTCATTTGTTTTTTTTAACTTCACGCTGTATCCCGCTTATGTTTCCTCCGTTTTCCTATACAGATAGACGGAGAGAACGTAATGTTATGACATTTCGTTTCCCATACTCGGCCCTATTTTCGAGATGTCTTGTTATCAAAGCAAAAAGTTAAAATTGTTTTAGAATCGACACCATAATCGCCGCGTTAACAGTCAACTGCGTCGTTGAGCGGCCTTATTTGCTCAGAGTTGCAAAGTCATCGGAAAATCCTGAATAAATACTCACTAAATCCTTAGAACTGTGTGTATTGTTTTTTAAAATATTCACATTTAAAGTAGGTATATTCATATATAAGACATTAACAGTCTCACTCAGAGATATCAATTAATATTACTAACGGTTAATTAATAAATTATTTCAAGTTTGAGTACAATTACTAAGTAAGAAATAAATATAAATTAGGTCAAAATATAAAAATAGGTAGGTTGGTTGATGGTTGATTTATACTATTTGCCAGTTTCATTACATTACATTAGGTTTTTCACTTTCATAACATTTTGAAATCTTATTTACATGTGGATAATATATCCATTTATTTTATTTAAGAAGTGATGAGTCATGATGCAGCGGCATAGCATTTGATTGTAAGCACCCAAAATGTTTACTTTAGTAACAAGACAAAGCACGGTGTTAAGGTCCCCTATTCAACATACAAAATTATGAAAATTGGAAGAAAATTGGGAATCGGAGTATCTTGACAGTATTGTCCATTTGGCTACCATGCTTTGTCTGAAAAAATGGCGAATCATCTTTTAAATAATAGTAGTTACAATCTATTTATAACTGATTTATATGCACAAGGTCCCTTACATTTTATCTTCGCTCTCACAAGTTGAACGTATTAAATATTGAATAATATTTTACATAAAATCGTTTTACAATGTCCTTGGTTTAAAAAAAATATTGTCCGTTGAAAAGAAATATGCTCAAAATGTACCAACGAATATTTCCCACTCTATTTTTAATACAAATCTTGTATTCCTTGAATGCATTAAAATTTATAAGTAACAGTTATTGGAATAATAAAACGGTATAATAACTTGATTTTTTTCAGCTTCACGGTTTTTGTTTCAAGCTGGGCAGGAAGAACGAATCTCGTGTTAAGGCACGTTCTTCCCAACTTTCTACAGAATTTTCAATATATTGCGTGTGAGTGATGGAACTTAACGCCGAGCGTAATATCATCATCATTTCTTTATATATATATATATATATATATATATATATATATATATATATATATA
>DWAP01000621.1:0-19942 GCA_018230625.1 Heliconius eleuchia
CTTACGACACCACCAGTACCAGAATGATCCTATTCTAGGCCGGGATCACACGGCAAAAATAGCGTGCATTCAGACACGCTGCAACTGCTCCACGACGCAATACTTCTCTTTTTTGAATTGACGCATAAAAATATTTTCAACTTTCCAATAAAACTTACAAGTAGCACTTTAATCATAACCCATTTATCTTTTAGCAAACCCAAATGTTGCTTGGTGTGTTTATTTAGGGCGTCATGGTGTTTGATTTATTAATTAAACATTGGCCGCTCTAGCATCACCGATGATTCTCGTTAATATTATACTAACATAATACTAACACTGACTTATCAAAGATAAATCTTTAGTATCTTTAAGAGTTTTAAATATTATTTTTGCTATTTTTTGATGAGATCATAGTATATTTTTTAGCTGAAACTGTGTCCCGCAGATAGAGGAGTACGCAGAGGGAACCCGGCAATCTAATGTTAAGACAGTCCGTTCTCATTAAGATACGTCATTTTTGATTTTCCGCCGAATGGTCCATTGCGTGTTAAGCAGCGTTACTCAATGCCGCGTTTTACCTTGTTACCAAAGCGAGTAAGTAAAAAAAAAATCATTTCCTCGTGTGACAATCGAACCCACAACCTGTCGCGCTTACAGTCACCCCTGAACCACGACCTGTCCTGGATCATATAATATATATTTTGCTTTAAATGATCAATCGATATCGATTAACAATGCCACAATGTGTCCTTATGTGTAGAAATATACCTACCACCTATGTATGTCAACTAAAGTACCTACTTGATAGTGACGATAAAGAGTCAATCAAGAAATTATATTTGCAGATACAGATATGGATGTAATTATTGCAATAATATTTATATATATTTTTCTTTTATCTATTTAGAACAAAATCCGTCCTCATTAGTTTACATTGGTTCAAGACAACTAAACTAAATAATCGATAACCACGCCCCTTTACTGCTTAAAATACGTTATTTTGAATCTGAGAAATATATCAAAGAGAAACTTTGATATGTTTCTCGGGTTCAATAGAACCCAGTTCCTTGGAAGGCGTGCCTGGGGACATAGGTCCAACACGTACCTGACATTGTCTAAGGGGCGCCTCCCCTTAGAGAATGTATTTTTTTTTAACTGCGACATATCCCAGTAAAAATACAAGAATATCTATATATACATTATATCTCAGATAATCTAGGACCGTCTTTGAGTATTATTATTAGATATTTATTTATTTAGAAACTTTTTTTCGTTAACAGAATGTTTAATGTGTGTGTAATACAAATGCATTTTTAACGACCACATTCGTTGAGAAAACTCAATAGAAAAATAAAAACGTGTCGCTTCCGTTAACGACTACTGCAATTGAAAATGTTATATTAGATCACCAATAAGTTACCGACTACTCATTTAGATAACATAAACATTCGTTGTACTTTTTGACATTGTAAAGAAATTCATATTTTTTGTGTACTGTACCATCAATCAATCTATGGTTGCCAAATTAACATGGAAAAAGTGTTGTCATATTATTATCTATAAACAGCACCACAACAGGTAGATAAAGATAACCTAGTGTTAAGACTCTCCGTCCTCACTTTCCACCGATTTTTCGAGGCATAGCGTTTTGAGTGGTTGGACGCGCTGCTTTTCCTTGACACTAGAGCCAAGAAATGAAAATATTAATAAATAATAATTCACTCTCTCCTTGTGAGGATCGAACCCACAACCTTCGCGTTACAGTCACATCCTTAAGCCCATGCGGCCACGGTGATGCCACGACGGCCTCAGATATTATTAATGAGCCGAGTTAAATAATTAATTTCATAGAACACATTAAAATTCCTATCACACTATCGCATCATTTTTCATTGTTATGTAGCTCTACATATGCCAATATATGAAATGAAGTAAAGTGCCCAGTCGTAGCGCACATCGTGTGACTGAACACGAATCTCTCAAATTTTGCTCTCCTTTTAAGGCTATTACTTTTCAGGGTTGAACCACAAATGTATAATTTTCATATTTGTTCTTGACTAGTACTACCTGTAGATGCTAGCTGCCAAATTTTATAATTCTAAGTCAACCAGAAATACCCTATTAATTTTGATGTCCTTTATAATGTAGAAATACTAGTTTTTTAAATATATACGTTTTGAAATACGATTTTTTCAAATAATCATGGGTCATCTGAGTAAATGGTTTAAATTTCAACTCGATATCTCCAAGCATTCCTGAGTTAAAGGCTCTTGTCAGACAGACGGACCGACAACAAAGTGATCTTATAAGAGTTTTTACCTTAAAAGGTACTGAACCCTAAAAAACAATATTATATTGCTGCTGTGATGAAATTTTTGTTTTTTTGTGTGGGAGAACGAGTTGCACAAGAAGAAATACAATGTTATACTCTGCAAATATAAATGAATCACTATTAAATAGTTTACTTTATGTTTTATCCTTGGAAGACAATTTAAGGCTACGGTTGTATATGGTAATAAAGAAATATTTACAAAACATATTATAACATACATAATTATATATTCGGACGATCATTTAAACGTTAGTTAGTTCGTTATGGTTGCCCAATTCTTAAGTCTATACTTTAAAGAATGATGATCGTTGAATATATTATATATAATAAACAAAATATGAATATATATGTACCTAATTAAAAAAATGTTTTAACGAATAATTTAAATAAGACGGCGCAGTTCGGGCGTAACTGAGCACTATTATTGTAGGTTTCCACTTCAACACAAAATTAAAAAAAACCATCTAAATACAGTCTAAATGTCATTTAAAATTTGTAAAGGCATTTATAAGAAATTTGTTATTATTAAGTTACTTTGTTATAATTAAGTTTGTTATTATTAAATACAGTATTCTCTTAATTTATAAAATTCTGACTTGTAGTAATGATAAACAGCTTAATATCTTAAGCTACTCAAATGATAAATTCGAAGGAGAAGAAAAAGAGCAAAGAGAGTAAGAGCATATGAAACGAAGTTATTGTCTGGATGATTGAAACAGCACTTCGTGACTTACTTTTTTACAAACAATTGTATTGAGATCCGACATGCTGCGGCATCAAGATTTTGTATATGCCTATAGATATAAATTATAGATAAATGTATGGTAAAACTCCAGTGGGAATTAGATATGGTTGCCACATATCCGGTACTTGACCAACTAAATAGTAAAAGCCTTCCGTTACGCACATGATATTTCAATTTAGACTCGCGTTCCACAGAGTAGTTCGAGGTTTTTTGTCAACATTGCGTCTAATTTGCTTTACTGTACTATGTGATTACGTTTTGAAATACTTTCGAAAGAAAGCATTGTATTTAAATAAAAATTCAAATGATGTTATAGATAATTTTTGGAATACGTGACAAAATCTAATTTGATGATTTTTTTGCCGTCGTGGCGCAGTTGCACAAGGGTTGCGGGTTGCGGTTGTGGGTTCGATCCCCACTCAGGTGAAAGCATGAAACTGAGTGTCTTAACACTAGGTTCCCTGTAGAGGGGGCATCATGCCCCGGGCACTACACACAAAAGGGCGCCAAAAGTTCTGCAAAACTATTTAAAAATATTAAATTGGGAGTATATTTTATATATATAATTATATGATGTTCGTCTGGGGGAGCGCTGAATATTTTGCACCGGGTGCGAGTTACACTCGCTTCGCCACTACCACGGCTGGCCTAAATTAAACACTTATATATAAATAATTGCTACCGTTTACAATGTATTTTCTGTGTATATCTTTTAATACCTACAACATTATTTTTATAAATGATACATGTAACTGCAATGCCATAAGCGATTTGCTGAACCCCCATATCAAAATGATTTATAGTCCATAAAAAATCATATTAAATAGCATACCTACTGATTACGATACGCCAAAGTGCGGCTGAATGCCGTTTGGAGTTTCTATTTTGAATCGTTAGAGCATCACAACGTTTTTTCGTCAGTTGCTTGATTAATATTTTTTTTTAAAAGCATCTCTGTACATTTTTACCAACCAACTTTGCTAAACACTTTCCATCTGTCGTCACGCACGACGTAGATCCAACGAATTTGGTCGCTTCGTGTGTTTTCATTTTGTATTGTTTTTAACTCTGTTGTGTTACTTGTTTTTTGTACTGAATTTAAAGTGAGGAAGGAAAAATATATTTAGTTCTTCGAAAAATATATATTTAGTAACTTCCAAATGATGACAACACTTATTATCGAGGCCAGTCGTGGTGCAGGGGCAACCCAAACGCGACTGGTTGTTGGTTCGATCCCCACTCGAGGAAATTAAATATTTATTTAAAATGTACATTTTCATTTCTTCGCTCTGGTGTGAGGCAAATTGCGGCGTTGAGCTCCGCTACCCAACACGCAATTGTTCCAGAATTCCGCTGAAACGGACTGCCTTAACACTAGGTTCCCTCCCTCTGCCTACCCTGCTTTGTGCGGAACACACCGTAAAGCTGATTTATTTATTTTCTAGTTTCAGTAAATTTTAGATCACACGTCCAAATATGACAACACTTAATATGGAGCACCTAATTTGTTGTTATTGTATAAAGTGATAAAATAAAATTCTAAGTGCCAAATTCAGTTAGACACTGTTGTAGTAACTGTTGATTGATTTCTGTGACGGAAATTGATAATGTATGCATGCGGCAAACGAGAGCGTATTATGTTTTGTTTTCCAATCCCTATTTGGTACTGTAAAGTGGACTATGTGGGCGAAATGTAGTCATCGTCGACATTGCATTAATATTATTAGGTTTCTATGTGGCTTGCGGTCATGAAATTAATATAAGTTGGATGTTTCCAATAACAAAAACAACGGTATATTGAGAATAATGTTGTTGTTGAGATTCAGTCTCGTTAATTTTTAAACGTAACATATTTATTTATGCAGTCAAAATAAAATAAAATAACTATCAGCCATGAGGCCATTCGTGGCGCAGGGGGGTAAGTGTGTGACTGTAAACGCGACTGGCCGTTGGTTCGATCTGCTCGAGGAAATGAAATATTTATTTAAATCTATGTTTTTATTTCTTCACTATAGTGTCGAGGTAAAGCGCGGCGTTGAGTTCCGCCGCTCAAAACTCAAAAAACGAAATTCGGCGGAAAATGGGCAAGTGTCATAACACTAGGTTCTCCCTCTGCCTACTGCTGAGTCCGGGATGCAGCGAGAAACTTATCTTTTTATTAACAATTTATTAAACTAATTAAAATTTTGATAAAATGGCTCAATAACTACTTCAATTTAATTCAATATACGCGGCTTATTAAAACTACATCACTTTAAAACATTACTATCTATCTATATTGCCTTAAGAAATCGTAAATCCGTTCATTGGAATGCATCATAATATCTCTTTTATCCACCACACCGAATAAGCAATCGATGTATTCACATAATTTACGTATTTGTATCCGCGGACAAGTAGGTAGTTCCATAAGTAGTGTGAGAAAATAGTGACCTATGCAATCTATTTAAATTGATTATCGATGAATGTTCTTGAAAAAATTTACAGGGCGCCTATCACTATATCTTTAAGTTTAAAGTTCATTGCCACGTCGATCGTTAATCTTTTTCATAAGCAAATTTAAGTTCGTAGGTACTTAACTGTTTTATAATAAAATAAAATCAGCTTCACGTTGTATGCTGCTCACAGCTGGTTAAGCACAGCGAACCTAATGTTTAGACACTTCGTTCTCCACTTTCTTTCGAATTCTGGAGGCATTGCGTGCGTAACTTAACTCAACGCCGCGCTTTGCTTCAATACTGAAATACAAATTTAAATAAATATTTCATTTCCTCGATCGGGCATCGAACGCACAACCAATCGATTTTACAGTCACATCTCTTTTATCTTTTTTGCAATATTCTAGAACTTATTTACGACAAATTATAAATACGACAAAATCGCACTTGACAATTTTTTTCATTATTAAATTTTTTGATAGAGCCTCTCTACACGAACAGAATCGACATATTTTCTAAACTAGATGACAATATTTTGTCTGTCTTTCCATATTCAACAAAGTATAAAATAGTTTATTTCCATAAAAATATGACATGCCTTCCTTTTCATAACTACAATTATAGAATTGAAGTCAAGCCCAAAGTGTCATTAAAAGGGGTCATTAAAATTATTTCTGTTGCACAAAAACCAAATGTATTACATTCAAAAGAACGACAGTGTGCTCTTTAAATTAGCGACCCTTAATACGACCAAAATAACTCTACATAATAATAATTAGACATCCAACAGTTGTTAGGGCTTACTTAGATGGGATTGAAATGATGTAAATGTTTAAAACCCATTTTGCATTGAAGCAAATAAAATACTTTTCCAATATTAGTACATTAGCGGATGATAATATTGAGAAAGCTTAGACGTCATTACATGACTTTTAACTGGTTAAGTTTCAACCACAGTAATACATAAACAATATCAATCACTGAGGTAAAGCTAGAATGTCTAGACTAACCAGTTTTGCAAGCGTAAACTGTATTTCTATTGGTAGGTACCTCTATAATAAATATAAACAATATTTAACTGCATTAGAAGTGCCGTTGCCCGGTTTAAATATAATATTGCACTTGTTCTCTAGGTAGTCCACTTTTTCAATTACTATAATACTTCCAGCGACGAGATCCATTTGTCGACCCGTATGTGAGGCATCATCATAAATATAATGACGTCACCCCCGTCGACCTTGCTTCAGGGTTCCAGTCGACGTATGTTAAGTCCCACTTCAATGTTTACACCCACATATGTTTATTATATTGTCCAATTCCATAGCGTTTATGTTAAATGGTAAAATAAATGATGAGTAAAGACAATTATTAGCGATTTTTACAAAACAATTATATTAACATCCAGATTCTTGAATTATTACCGTATCTTAAGGGTGTATGTAGATTATATATTATATAATTTGCTCTATAGGTAGTAAGTATAAATAATGATTATTTACAAAACCAAAAAATGCATCCATTGTTTGGAATGCCATATCTATTGTGTAAGTCGACTTAAAAATTGCTTGGACATTATGAGCGCAAAAATATTGATACGAAATTGTTTAGTATTAAATGAAATATAAAAATAATTTATTTACGTTTATTACTACTGTTCGTATAGTGTTGCAAAGATAATAATGTCTGCCAGCTTGCATTTGCGATTAATTAGTTATAGATTGATATATTATCTATCTAATTACTTTAATTTAAATGTATATAGTGTTTTTAATAACGTACCAGAATATAGAAAGACGTATAAATCAATAACAATACAGAATTTCACAATCACTACACTTGTTCACTGGCTTTGTCTGGTGTTGCGCATTGGTGCGCGGCCGTGCTTCTCGCGCTCGCGTTCGAAGTGAGGCGGCGCGCGCGCACTCGAATGGGAGGCGAAATTCGCTGATCCTGGCTCTCAATTACCGCTCATAGCCTCATATTACTCTACGGTGCGATACACTTGACTCACCAAGCCATATTGACCATGGTTTGTGGACACTTGATGTTGAATTTATTAAGTTTTTTTTTATACAATGATAGTTGTCTGTAAATTTGCCTTTGTATTTTTTTTGGTTTCGTCTCAATTTATTTTTAATTTTATTGGGACAATGTTTCTTTGTAATTGTGATGATTTGAAGTAAGATATTGTTTTTGTTGTTAAAATAAGTTTTTTATATCAAGTTTTTTGCAGTGGGCGGAGCGGATTGTAGACGTAGGCGTTTCTTTCCACTCGAACACGTCACAAGGTTGTATTAGTCACATCACACACCAACACAATGCGGGCTATTGTTATCAAACACTTAAATATTTAAGGGTTGAAAAAATACAAGCAGATATGCACGTATCTATGGTCAATTGGACAAACATTTTTAAAGTCACTATCGTTTGTTTTGTGTAAGCATTCCATTAGGATTAATCACATTGTAACTCTACTGGGTATAGTCGAATATTTGTTTTTGTTGAAAGACAACCTTTGATGAAATTTAAAATTATTAAAGTTATTTTAAATTGTTACATTTGAGTTAGTGATAAGGCCGTTGTGGCGCAGGGGCACATGTGTGGGACTGTAACGCGACGGTTGTTAGTTCAATCTTCACTCGGGGAATGAATTATTATGTATTAATTTGTAATTTATTCGCTCTGGCATCCAGGCGAAAGCCCGGGGTTGAGTTCCGCCACTCAACACGCAATGCCTCGAAAAATTTGACAGAAAGTGGGGAACGGAGTGTCTCAAAACTAGGTTTTCTCCGCCAACTGCTATGTGCGGGATTCAGTGAAGGTGATTACTATAGTTATACAAACGACGCAATGAACTCTTAATGTTTTGAATATATATATTCTATTTAATTGTTGTTCAGAAGATTTGCTGCTTTGTAATAAATATAAAAATAGACATCGTAAGCATATTCTACGTACCTACCTATTTATACATATATCAATAATAGCATTGTTGGATGCACTATTGTAGTTTTAATTGAATTATTTATTTTCTTATTAATGCCGTATTTTCTTTCATAGATATTGTGTTTATATTGAGATTTAGAATCTTTAACAACACTATGTTATACACATTAGAGCGTGTAGGCGAGTAATAGTAGCGACATACAATTAGAAATGTCAACTGAAATGAGGCCGTCGTGGCGCAGTGGCACAAGCGTCTGAGTGTACACGCGGTGGTTGTGGGTTTAATTTTGGAGGATTTAATTATTGTTTATTAATATTTTCATTTCTTCTCTCTACACCACTTCGCTTGCTATAAAGTTGACTTTCGACCAAGTGCGTCGGGCGGGGGCCTGGGTAGCGCTCTAAAGCTGATTAAAAATTAAATTTGAATATTTTTTTTTAGATTTATTTAATTATTTTTCATCTTAAGTTCATATCTCCCATATGAAGATTTAAAGTTGTTGATTTATTATTCTCGTTTATTTTTATCGAAATAATAAGACTGCGAAACTAATTAGTTTTGCATATTTATTATCCTGCTCTGTAAAATTTCAATTGGGGACTTATGTAAATTTTAATTTTAAATCCTAAAAAACAAGTCCAACAGGGACTTGTGTTTTGCTTTAATTCTAATGTATGCATCGAATTTTATTCAAACCCATCAAATAAAAAGATTAACGTGTGCAAACAGAGAGAGTTTTAACTTTTAATAGATTCATATTAATTTAAAAAAAATGTCTCACGCTCACATATCCATTCTCAATTTCACACAATTCAGCAGAAAGTGGGGAACGGAGTGTCTTAACACTAGGTTCCCTCTGCCTACCCTGTTGTGTGCCACAGTGTGAAGCTAATTTATTTATTATTATTTATAACACATAAGCTACCTTTTATGTTAAGATTTTGTATATTTTGGCTATAAAATCCCAATAAGCTAAGCAAAGCCGCGGCAGGGTCGCTAGTCTCATGTATTTGTAAATTAAAATGTGAATAAAAAAGTTACCCCACTAAAATAAACACAGTACGATATTGTTACAATATAACCTGCCGTCAAATATAATTATTTCAACTGAAGGCGGGTAAAATTTCATTTCTTTTTATTTCTTATTCACTGGAAAAACACACAATTTTATTATAAAAACATTTTTATCAGATAACTACTGTGAAAACATATAAATAAATATTATGCTTTTTATTTAAATTATTGTTGAAGCCGTCGTGGTACAAGTGTGCGACAGTAAACGCGACGGTTGAGGGTTCCCACTCGGGGAAGTAAAATATTTCATATTTTCATGTTCGTCCTCGCTCTTGTAACGAGGCAAAGCGCAGCGTTGAGTTTCATCGCCCAATACGCTATGTTGCAAGAATTCGTCAGAAAATGGGAAGCGGCAGTGTCTTAATGGAAATATCTAAATACTAGGTTCCCAAGTTCTCTCTGCATACTCATCTATGTGCGTAATACAACGTGAATATTATATATTAATCGATGTGGGCGTCGTGGCGCAACAGTACAGCGTCTGACTATCAACGTCAGGGTAGTGGGTTGGATTTCTTCTCGGAAGAAAGAATTAATTATTTCCTGGCTCTAGTAAAGAGACAAAGTGCGACGTTAGGCTTCTTCAACACGTTACGTTTCTGGCCGATTTTTTCTCTGCCTACTCTACGCGGGGTAAAGTGTGAACTATATACCCTACCCTAAAAATATATGCCCAAAAAAAGTTTCAAAAGCCTCGTATCCTCGTTAGACAGTGATTATCAATATCGTTACATTATATTTATTTTAGACTAGTCGTGGCGCGGAGGCACAAAATGTGACTGTAAAACCGACTGGTTGTGGATTCGATCCCCACTTGAGGAGATGAAATGTTTACTTAAATTTATATTTCCATTTCTTCGCTCTCGTGTCGAGGCAAAGCGCGGCGTTGAGTTCGGCAGAAAGTGGGGATCGGAGTGTCTTAGCACTAGGTCTCCTACCCTGCTGTGTGCGGGATACAGCGTGAAGCTGATTTATTAGATTTTTTATTACATTTTATCTTCCCATCATAGAAATTTCAACGAAAAATCCATCTTTTTTTCGTAGATCCGTAGCGACAAGTAGTTAAGAGGAAAAATAGTGAAATTACGGAATCAACGAACGAACATTAATCACCAGATAAATTGGTCGTAAAATTGTGAGTCCCCGCGGCGTTTTAAATGACTTTCCGAAAAGTTCTGCTTTTTTGTTTGTATTACTTGATGACTATTGATTTCTTTACTTAAAGTTGAGTGATAGTAAAATGGATGTATCTATTTTTTTTATTCTATTGAAGCCGTCGTAGCACAGCGCTACAGGGGTAGTGGCTTCTATGTCCAGTAGGGTGAATAAATTGTTTTAATTGCTTTGCTCTAGAAACAAGAAAAACCGGGGCGTTAAATTACAAAAACGAAAAAATAATATAGAGTCTGTTTATAGGTATTTTATTTATTAAAGGTATAGGAAATTACAAACCCATTAGGTCTCATCCGTATTTTGCATGTAAGTTTTGTAAAAATTGTGAAAAATTCAACGTTCAATTTTACTATTTCAAAGGTTTCGTTCGGCGTTAACGTTAACAGAAAGTTGTTTTAACGCTACGTTTCGTAGTTGTATCGTAATTTGATAACGAAATAGCTTGTATTTTGGAAAGTCTATGCCCATTTTTGGGTACAATTTAACGTAGAAATCATGTGTTATTTTGAGAACGAATTTTATATATTCGGCTTAATGTTGAGTAGAAGAAAACTGGGTTACCTTACATTAAGACACTCCGTTCTATACCATTTCGAGGAAATGAAAATAATTTAAATATAACCTATTTAAAAAAAAAAAATATTCTAAAAAATAAAATATACCTCTGCATATACTGTGGATACAGTGTGAACCTTTAAAAATATAAAAAAAAAACCAAATGAAGAGTGAACTAAAAGCCATCGATCGTATTAACAGCCACAGCCTATCTCACTGCACCACGACAGCCCCAAAGGAATATACTCATAAAAACTAAACACATACATACAGTTGTATGTTTGAATCGTGTTATTGAGTTTTGATTCCATCAGCTCGCGAAAGTAACAAAACCACAAAAACGGATTAGCTTTTTGCGGTGAACCATTGACGGTACTATAATGCGCAGATTTTATTAAAATATTTTATTAAAATATTCAGCCTTTTCAGTAGTTTGGTAGCTAGCTCATGTAATTAATATTGATTATTGATTATATATGAATGTTTCACTTTATAGCAAAGCCGGTTAGGTAGAGAGATTGTCATGTCCATCCATTTTTAGGGTTACGTAGGTACTTCAAATGATAAAAACTGAACCCTTATAGGGCCAATTTGTTGTCCGTCTGTCAAGATTGTTTATCTCGAGATCGCGTTGAGATGGTCCCTTGAAGCCTAGAAAATACTTCCAGAGACCATCTGCCATCTCAAGTTTTTAAGTAATGAAAAAATCCATCAAAATATACGAGCATTTATGCATTATTTATGTTGCGTTCTTTGCGTTTTTTAATCAAATCCCATATGGTATTTGTCCCATAATTTCTGTTATGTAAAATAAAAATTTACAAAACAGAAAGTAAATTGTCTTTTTTTCAGGAATAAAGAGAGTCAAATATAGGCACCAGCTCGCAAAGAATTCGGTCTTTACTTACTTTCACTTGTTTATGTATACGCGTTATTTTTGTGCAAAGAAAGGATTTGGTTTTATAAACGACGTGAATACTTGTTTTTTTTGTCTGGTGGCTATTCCACCTGTGTTTGATCGATTTTGATACATTAAAATGTTTCAACCACCATCACAAAAAGAAATATTTCGAGGCATTAAATTTACACTGTCATTGTTTTTAAGAAATAAGCAAATTATTTATAAAGTTCGTTATGTACTAAGCGACTAATCTTAAAATTTAAGAAAGAAAAAAATGTGTCAACGTGAATTTTATACTTAAAAATTATGTTTGGAAAATCCACGAATCAACACGTTAATAAATATGAGAAAAAAAATAGTAATTTTAGTGACTTAGTAACGACGTTAAGTACCGCCACTTAACACGCAATGCCTCCAGAAGTGAAGAAGATGGAAAGCGGGTAGCGGAGTGTTTGAACACTGGGCTCCCCATGCCTACCCCGCTACGTTCGTTCGTTCGTTCGTTGATTCCCGCTACATGCGGGAATCAGCGTAAAGCTGAAAAAAAAAAAGAAATATAATTGAATCGTGACCTAATTTTTTCTTTATTATAGTTACATAAAGGTCGTAAATATCAACTTTGTTGAATAGTGAATTCGTTTACTTTGATCTTAAGTGAGAATAGAGATAATAAAACTGTGATCTAATTTCAGTAACTCAAATTTAAATTATTGTTATTTTATTTTCTTGTTATATTCCTAGACTTAATTGTTATATTTCGGCTTTTTCTTTTTAGTTTTTTATGTTAAGGCCATCGTGGAGCAGTAAATATCTTTCTAAATACGACGGTACGGTTGTGGGTTCGAATATGTATCGAGTGAATGAATGTACGACTTTTATTTTTCCGCTGTGTTAAAAAAGTAAGACGCAGCGTTGAGTTCCGCAACAGCAAGAATCGCGTTTCAGCCAGGCGACGTTCTCACTGCGTCACGAATTTTGGTTGTAAATAAAATTAGTTATGTTAATACTAACATTTACATATTTAGGTAAGTCTTTATCAGCTTCTTAAGTCAATTATGGTAAACTTGTTGTGGGGATATTTAGGAGGAATATTCAAACGATTAACACTTGTGTTTCAGTAACGAAATATTATTTGTATTACTAAAGCATTTGAAACCAGTCGTGGCGCAGGGGCATAAAGTGTTAATGTAAAATCGACTGGTTGAGGCTTCGAGAAAATGAAATCTTTTCTTACATTTATATTTTAATTTCTTCGCTTATGTGTTGAGGCGAACCGCGGCGTTGAGTTACATCACTCAACACGCAATGCCTCCAGAACTCGGAGAAAAGTGGGGAACGGCGTGTTTTAACACTAGGTTTCCTCTGCCTACCCTGTTGTGGTGTGTGTGGGATATAGCGTGAAGCTGATTTTATTCTACAGCATGACATTTTTGTATTCCTTTCCATCCTTTTACATACCAAATTCGCAATTTTAAACTTGAAATTAATAATTTATTATTTAATATTAAAGTACGAATTACACAATATAATTGCGTGAAAATAAGAAAACACAATGAAAAATCATATAAAAATGACAGATTGCAAATTTGAAAGTAATATTTTGTTTATTTTTTATTTTAATAGTATTTACGGCCAGACTAAGTACCTGCAACGAACTAAAACGATGAAATTATTTAGAGTAGAACGCTCATATTTGATATGTCGTTTCAGTGGGGAGATTAGTCACTAAGGGCACTAAGGGAATATTTCTAAAAATACAAAGGGAATTGGAAATTGGTTTTCATATTATAGTCCAAGAAAAATGAGTTGCGGGCGATCATTATTATAAAAAAAACATTTTATTTAATAATGCGTGGTGTTGAGTTCCGCCTCTCAGAAATTGCACGCAGAAAAGATCGTTGCTCTACGTTTTTAAGTAACTACCGCAATCTTTAATACGAACAGTATTATCGTGTAAGGTAGTCTGTAAACATTTTTCAGGAATTGAACCTAACCTTACCTAGCACCAAATTAGCAACCACCACGTCAGTATAACCGTCCACTACATAAATGGAGTTAATCCTTTGTAATGTAAATTTGAACTATGCGTTTAATGATACTAATATCACAATTATCCACTACACCTGTTCCACACAAAGGTACTCTAGATGACTCTTGAATAAATGAATAGCATTTAATTTATACGTATTGAGTTAAGTATCCTGAAAATAGAGAGATTAGAAATTGTGAGAGAGAATCTGATTGTACACGCGATAGTTAGGTATTCGATTTCCGCGTGGAAATTATTCATTTCTGCATCATGGTATACGTAACGCAGCGTTGGATTTTGCTACATGTATATAATATTTCAAAAACTATTAAATGGAGTGTCTTAACACTACCATACTATATACACTCAATCAATGTCAATGTATTGGAAGATTATATTTGCAACTTTGATTGCTGTAACATTTCAAAATGTTGTAATATTTCAAAATGTTGTAACATTTCAAAATGATGTAACATTTCAAAATGTGTTAAATATATATAGCGCTAAAGGCGCGGCAAGCATGAAAAAGTTGGTCAATTGCGAATCGGACTCTTACACCGAGGGTTCCTTACCAATATCCGGATTACATATATGTCAACAAATATAAATGAACATATCTTTTGATTGTGCTTAGTTCGGTTAATATTGAGTGTTTATTTATGATTGCGGAATCATAAATAAACACTCAATATTATTGTTCAGGTCGTTGTGGCGCAGTAGCACCACAGTGCAACTGTAAAGGAGGTTGTGGGTTCTATTCCCACATCGGGAAATGAAATATTTAATGTATATTTTCGTTTCCTCGTTAGTGAGGAAAAGCGCAGCATTGATTTCCGCCATTCAATACACATTGACTCAGGAATTTCGCAGAAACTGAGAAAATTTCTTTCGTTCTGTTTCTGAGAAACGTAGTACCTTAACACAAGGTTCCCAGGTTTGCTCCACCTACCCTGCTATGCGAAATGCAGCGTGAAGCCAACAAAAATATTATTCTAATCAATGTAGTATTATCTTTACAAAGATGAATTTAAATAAAATAATATTGCAAAAATTAAGTTTTGGCCTACCAGACGTTTAAATAACAAATAAATGCAATAACTCTTGCCAGCTTTTACACCTTTTATGTAGAATTCTCGTAAAGCGAGCGCGATGTATTTAAAATTCTCATTTCGCTTTAGTTATTTATTGCAAAATAAATTCAATATTTGAGGCCATTGTAGCGCAACGGCATAGTGTCTAACTGTAAACGTGACGGTTGTGGATTTGATTTCCATTTGGAATGAGTTATATAATGTAATGTCGCAATGTATGTAATTAAAAAGCCAAGATTTTAAAAAACCTGATCAGATTCTAACTTATAGCCATCGTGTGTAATCGAGCACTGAGCCAACGACAACTGTTGTTATTTCTTTACCATTTTACATACATTTCATTTGTTGCTGTATCCCACATATAGAAGGCAATCATAAAAAATAAATGCAACGTTCTCTAAGTGCCACCAATTTCCGCTATCTAATAAGAAGTTTTCCGGTACATTTGATAAAGGATATTAGGATAAATCTAAACTATCTGCGGCTGATCCGATCGTGTTTTTGGGGCAATCGAGGAAAAATGATCGAGTCACATATTGATGATGAGATTATAATAGGAGTTATTAGAAATAGCTTGTTTTTATTTTTATGGACAAATAACACACATTATAATTTAGAAGAATCTACTATTTTCATTTTGGTAACAAAACGCTGCGTTGAGTTTCGCCATTGAACAAGCAATGTCTCAAAAAATTTACGAAAGTAATGAACAGTGTGTGTTAGCATTAGGTTCCCTCTGCCTGCCCTTTTATATGCGGCATACAGCGTGACGCTAAAAAAACTGATTAATTATATATTTTTTATTATATAATTCATACACAATGCAGGTTAATCGATGCATAAACGCATCTCATCATTTCTGTCCTTCAAGGGACAATAGACCGAAACGTTCGGTAATAATTCGGTTCTCGAAATAACTGGTTTTGACAGATGGACAGCTTGACAACGAAGTGATCCTAGGAGGGTGCCGTTTTTACCTTTTGAGGTAAATATGAGAACAAAAAATTAACTTAATATACTCATAGAAAAACTTATAGTAAAGAAAAAAAAATACTCCTAATATTCCGACATATATTTATCAGTAATTTAACGTTAAGACAAGATACTTTAACAACATCATCCCCTCGTTAGAAAGGTGGTAACTTAATGCGGAAAGGTCCTATTACTTATTTGATTCAAGTCCCACTCGAGTGGATAGGAAATTTGAATCGATTGCTCGTTAAGTACCTACTGATTTTGGTTTATAATTTGTTTATATCTAATGTACATTAATTTGAAAGGGCAGTAGTGGCACAGGCGTGTGACTTTTAACGTGACTGGTTGTGGATTCGATTTCTAACTAAATCTTAATATTTTTATTTCATCACTCTGGTGTAGCGGTAAAAGCGCGGCTTTGAGTTTCATCATTCGACACGCAATGCCTTCAGAATTCAGAGTCAAATGGCGAACAGAGTGTCTTAACACTAGGTTCCTTCTGCCTACACTGCTGTGTGCAGGATACAGAGTGAAGCTAAAAAAAATACCTATTATACATACCTTTATAAAGAGTCATATTCGAACAATAAACAACATATATTGAAATATAATATAATTTATATTGAAAGGCTTAAGTAAATTTTGGTCCTCCATCGATATCCATTTAGAAAGTTCGACTGTTAGTGCCGAAGTCACTTCTACTGCATCTGACACTCGGTTTGGCGTTTAGCAACAGCTGTTATCGTTCTGCTTAATTTACTTGGAATCCCTTTGTTTCATATTACTTTAAGCTTAAATTGTGCTTTTGTGCGTGATTTTCAAATTTTAAAATTGTTTTTTTTTTTAGCTTCACGCTGCATTTCGCACATAGATTCCAATATTCCAATCAACCAATTCGCTCTCACTAAAGTAAAAAGACAAAACACGGCGTTGAGTTCCGCTTGTCAAATGCAGTTTCTTAAAAAATCTGACGGAATGTGTGAAACGGAGTGTCTTAATACTTGATGCCCTTTGCTTTCCCTGCTATGTGCGGGATAAAGAGTGAAGCTAAAATACAATACATTTTATTAGTTAAAAATACTCTTTTGTGAAATAGCGGTAGACCCTTTCCATATTTTATGGGACTCTCAGTTTGGACACCTATGTTTTATCAGAACGATTTATAACGGTCAGTAGGGCCTCGATTGTGATTACGAAAGTATAACTGAAACTAAAACTATAGTGATCTACATAATAAGAGAATTGAAACTAAAATGAATCCGACGTAGCGAAGGGGCACAAGAGTGCGATTGTTAATGCGACGGTTGAGGGTTTGTTTCTAACTCGGGGGAATGGATATTTAATATTTACTTTTGCTTGCTCTGGTGACGAGGCAAGGCGTAGCGTTGTATCCACCACTCAATATTCCTCTTGAAATATCTAAAGAATTTGGCGGAAAGTGTGGAACCGAAGTAATATAATGGAATCCAAACGTTAGGTTCCCAGGTTCCCTCTGCCTACGCAGCTATGTGCGAGATACAGTGTAAAGCTAATAAAAAGTAAATATACATACGTTGAGTCGGCACAGTGGTTCAGCCTGTAACTGAACGCGATGATTGTGCGTTCGTCATTTTCCAGCTGTGGTATTAGCTTGAAAATGAAAATCATTTATTCATTTCGGTGTTTGGAATATTTAAATAACAAATACATATTTTTCCTTACTCAAATATTCTAGCAGCACAACCGTTTTTCTTGTGTAGCACGATAAACAGAAGAAACCTCGCTCTCCTATCTCTATTCCGTCCAATTTACAAGACATTGACTCAACGCCGAAACGCAAAAAGAAACCAATTTAAAGTGAACTTAGTAGCTTAAATTGCAATCTAAGTTAACATGGAAGTCTATATTTAAGTCTAGGTTATACACATATCTCTACATTATCTCTACATTAACGATCTATACGACGTCGTTGTGCATATTCCCCGCACACGTCTCTTAAACAGTTGAATTGCGTAATAAGATGTAGGCTGTATGTGGTAGAAATTGTATACCCGTCCAAAATATACTATATTTGTTGTTTGAATCCCACTCAAGGTAAAAATTTTCATTTCTTCGCTCTGGTAATGAGACAAACCGCGGCGTTGAGTTTCGCCACTGTAAACGTGAGGGTTCTCAACTTCCCTCGGGAACGGGAAACGGGAAACTAAAAAAAATTAAAGTGATTTACGCTATTTTCCGACAAATCTAAAGTTTCTTAGCGTGTTTTTTAAGCTTTGTATCCTGCATATGCTAAGTAGGTTGAAAAGAGAAATTGTATTTACACACTCCGTTCTCCACTTTCATAAAGCTAGGAAATAGAAATAATTCATTCCTTCAAGTGGAAATCGAACCTATAATCGTGTTTACTATCAGATACCGTGCCGCTGGTCCACGACGACCTCAATTTCATTATTTTTGGCTGAATATTTTAATTGTATTAATTGTCACCACGACCGCACTGTTAAATGGGTAACTCCTGGTTAGCATAATAAGATTTTGAATGCGGATACAAATTATATTACTTACTTATGTTGACCTCTGCATGTTAATAGCTTTGGGGATTAGGGCTAGCAAGTTCATATATTAAAGTCAATATTTAATTTATTTGATACTAGTATGTTTAAAATTATTCTATTTTTTCTGCCCTGGTGGAAAGAAATGCGACGTTTAGATCCGTCACTCAACACGCCATATCTGCAGAATTCAGCGAAAAGTGGGGAACGGAAATGTCTTAATGGGATCGAGATGTCTTATCACTAGGTTCCCAGGTTCTTTCTACCTACCCTGTTATGTGCGGAATACAATGTGCAATTAAAAAAAGATAAGCTAATACATTTTATAATGCTTGGTTCTTTTCATTTACTACCATTGTAAAAATGGAGAATGGAGAAGTTAGTCACTAAATTTAAGCCAATCCATGATTTCCAGCACTGAAACATAGCAACGTAAGTTTAGCACGAACAACTATTAAATACTAAGATATTTCTGGACTCAAGTTTGTGTACTTAGTTAGTGTTGGTTATTGTAACTTTACCATTTCTGGTTGCTTGTCCCTAATCTTATTATATGTATTTTGTTGTTTATAATTGTTTAGACTCGTGACGCCTGTTCCGTATTTTCGCCAGATTTTTCGAGGCATTGTGTGTTGATTGGCGCAACTCAACGCCGGGCCGGGAATTTACCTTTGTGCTAGAGCGACAAAAATAAAAATATTTAAAATATTAATTCATTCCCGCGAGTGGGGATTGAATCCACAATAGTCGCGTTACACACTCATCCTTGTACCCTTGCGCCACGATGGCCTCAATCGATACTAATTTGGGTAAATTATTATATTTAAAATGTCTCTGCTCATCACAAAATGTCTCCAAAAATAGAGCGAAAATTGGGAAACGGAAATGACTCAACATGATGTTCGCTTGTGAACCTGCTTTGTTAAATTTCCGTATCTCAAAAGATAAAAGCATAACCTTTATAGCATCACTTTATTATCCATCTGTATGCCGATTTATCTGTTCCGCCTTCTTACTGTATTATATAAGAGCTATAGACGGTACAGCGTACAATATATATAGCATAAATTATTTTTTAAAGAAGGTCTGTAAGAGCGTAAACAGCAACAATAAAGTTAAGACACTCCGTTCCCCACTTTCTACCGAATTTTGGAGGCATTGCGTGTTGA